>CP136066.1:196180493-196465126 GCA_032622095.1 Siphonodentalium dalli | reverse complement strand
GGTAACAGTAGGGACCACCAATCGTGGGACAGTTTTTGTGACCTAAATTACTGTTACTTGACTTGGTAAAAATTGTGCATATTTTGTGATTTTATGATCAGGCGTGTTACATATGATGCAAATTGTCTAATAAAGTGGTATTTAATGGTCATATTTTATACAAAAATGTCTGTTTTTGGGGAGATTTCGGAAAATGGGACAGGCATAATTGGCCATTTTGGCCATATTACGAGCCTCTGGATTGTAGAGATATCAAGGAGCGGATGATATAGGGTCTGCAACAAGTCGACCCCATCCCATATTATATCTCAAAATAAAAAAAATGTGATCATTAATAAACTTTACTAAAATATAAATGGTGATGGACAGAAATAGTCCACTTTTTTTGAAAAATGCCCATATATGTCCCATAGGCGACAGTATTAATTAGAGTCAAGCCAGGCCCACGATTCATTACCGTACTGAGCCAAACTTGAGATATTTTGGCGTTTTTATAACTCCACGTCCGACATAAGTTGTCAAAAAGAAATGGTGTCTTACTTAATTATTCCTGGAAATAAAATGACATTTCCACAACTATACCCTTTTTTGTGCACAACATTTCAGTATCGAAAAATACCCCCATGCACCCCTAACCAATTTGATGTAAACATATTTTATTCCAATCAAAAAATAACATGTTTAAACATTTGACAAATATTTTACAGTAAGTCAGAATAATATATATAATCGGATGATTGGAAAGGGGATTAAACAACAAGCCCAAGGGCTTTTATTAAGTTTGCTCCCCTTTTGTTTTCGCGCCCACTCTTCATTAAAAATGTAGATGGGGGGGGGGGGATCGGACGGGAAGGAATGAAACTATCTTAAGGCCAAAAAAAAAAAGATTGTATGTTTCCGATAACGGAGTGAAAAAATTAGGGTAGGTAGGTAGGGAATTTTTTTTTTATTATTTTATTTTGATATTTTTTATCCAGCTGCTGAAATATTGAATTACTTCGACCGAAGTGACATAAAATGCCAAATTGTGTTGTGGGGAAAGTATTACTTGATAAACACAGTGGAAATAGACATTAAGATTGATGAAAGATCAAGCTTACTTCATGCTTAAGTATGTTATTTATTATTCACATACCACATTTTCATACATTTGGCTATAATCTTGGTACGAAATTGATGTCACTAACGTTTATAAGAATTTTACCCATAATACCACCATTATACGGTACTTATATTGTGACGACTACATCCCATTGTCTGGAGGTAGCCAGTACACCCAACCTAGCATGCCTGGTTTTTGGAAACAGTAGCTGTACCCCTAACATATGTGGTGATAACCTCTATACATGTATATATACAGACACCATGTCTGTTGATAGTGCTCCTACCGGTACTCTCGGGCTCCAAATAAAAAGTGCAGGCCCAAATAATAGTGCAGGGGAAAAATTCCATTGAAAGTTAATAACAGTGCAGACCTAAATAATAGCACAGTGGAAACTCTGAGCAAAACATCAACTATAGTTAAAAAAATTATAGTACATGTACTAGTACTAGTAGGTCAAGCATATGAATTAACATAGTATGTGTCATGTAGTGTTTTATTCAATATTTAAATGTTCACATGTATGCTATATAATTGAATATGTACATGCATAAAATTATAAGCTCATCAATTTGGTATCAGAATCATATAGAAATCTTGAGTTTGTGATGATTTCAATTTTCATAGCAACAAAATTAATAAACTTGCAGACTCAAATAAGCACTGTGCAGGGGGGAAATTTTCCAAGAAAATAATAAATGCGTGCATGTTTATTTGGAACCCATGAGTATGTTCCATAAGTCCCAAACAAGGCATACAGGTAAAGCAGGCATGAGATCCACTCTCATGAAATTAAAATTGCAAAATTCATGCCCATCAATCCACAACCCATCACACACCTGGGGCTTTTGAGACAACTGTCACTTCATGGTCACTTTTCACAAGCATATGTTAGAAACCATGTGTTTTGCACACTAATGATCATCAATATTTATGAGCATTAGTGGTAAAAACAGTGATTTTTTTTTGTTGTTGACTTTTTCTCAAAATATCAATAAAAAGATTAGGGTCGGCCAGGGGGGGGGGGTGAAAAAAAAAAATTCCGGCACGTATGCCGGGGTGGGTGGGTGGTCAAAGCCACCACCAAGCAATTTTTTCCGCAACTAAACAAAAATATTCCTGCTTGTTTTTTAGTGTTTTGGCAATGAGTTGGGCTTCAAACCCACTTTGAATGAGAGAAATAATGTAATTCTAACTGTAAACTGACTGCAGGCAGTTATCGTGTTGTATTTTGTTGCAAATTTTGGAATCCAAGATGGCCGCTGGCAGCCATGTTTATTTGGCCGAATGACCTCAAAATGACTCATTCCTATTTACATGTCCATGTTAACATCCATGATAAATAGTACGCACAGAAATTCATATACAGCTGTTTACAGTGAATTTCCCCCCGCAAATCTCTGTTTTAGTGTTAAAAGGGGGGTGGGTGTAAAAAAATGGTCGGAAAAAACTGCGGAAAACGGAAAAAAATTTGGCGGTGGGGGTGGGTGGGTACAAAAAATGATCGAAAGGGAAAAAATGCCATACGTGCCTGAAAAAAAATTTCGACCCCCCCCCCTGGGTCGGCGGGTTATTTTTAGGGTCGGTCGATGTACGGAAACATAGCATCTTTTTTTTTTTGGCCTAATTATAGTATAATGTTGTTGTCGTGAGAAGCAGGGAGAGAGATTGTGAAGGAGAAAGACATATAGAGGAATGGAGAGGGAGAGAGAGAGAGGGAGAGAGAGAGAGAGAGAGAGAGAGAGAGAGAGAGAGAGAGAGAGAGAGAGAGAGAGAGAGAGAGAGAGAGAGAGATAAAGGGGATGAGATGCTGGGAGAGGACTCATGCAGGTGGCTACAATTCAGTCTTAACCGCGCGGATATGAAGGATATGAGATTTACGGCATTTACTATGATAAAAATGGGCTGGTGGACGCATATTGTCACGGCTGAGTTCCTTTTTGAATTCTTCGATTGTACTGCTGCCCTTTGTAGATTCCGACAGTTTGTTCCATTCAGTATATACACTGCAAAAAATAATTACCTATAAAAATGTTTAATTAAAAACACCTGACAGACACACTTATGAGACATGTGATATGTTTTAGTAAAAACACACATGTTTGATAATTAAATCACCAGTGTTTATATAAAAACATGTCACAGTGTTTTATAATAAACACTCAATCCAATTATGAATACACACTAGTGTTTACATAAAAACATGTCATGGTGTTTTATATTAAACACTCCATCCAACTATGAATAAACTCTGGTGTTTATATAAAAACATGTCATGGTGTTTTTAATAAAACACTCAACATGTTTATTTTCCAGACACACTTTATAAACACTATGACGTGTTTATTATTTAGAAAATAAAACACCTGCAGTCAGATGCTCGTAGCCCGTTTATATATAACCATGGGTATATGCCAGATATAACCGTACCAAAAAAAAAACGCCGTTCTTTTTACCGTGTATTTATCCATGGTGTGCGTGCCTGTGGTTGTCCGTAACATGGTGCCCGGTGTTATTGCTTTGAAAGGTAACCATGTTCGACTGGTGTTGTCAGATTGGTAATATGAGATTAGCGGTTTCTATGCCTTGTCTGGTCACATTTACTGTTTGAACTTTGTCTGAAATAGACGCACTTTTTATACTAGAATTTGCGCAACAGGAGCGCATGGGAAATAGCACGTCGAGTTGGTTTAAGAGTTTTTAGAAAAAGTATTTATATGATATAGACAGAGACGTGCCGACAGGGGTTGGGGTGTCTCACACCCCCCCCCCCCCAACTTTGGTCAAAATGTTCAACAGTTGGAAATTTCATACCTGCCAAAACATTAGTTGGAAATTTCACACCAACATTAAGTTGAAAATGTTCTTGTAGTTTGATTTTCAAACAATTTATTTGCATATTTTCCTATTTTTGGTAAATATTTTGGACTGAAATGGTAATCAGTCGGAAATTTCCAACCTTAGGAGGGTGACAGGTTGGAAATTCCAACACTTGGACCATTTGTGTCCTGGTCCCTCCCCCGTGGCCAGTCAAAAAACTGCTAGTTAATTTAAGAAAATAATATTGTCGTGCATTTGGTCAACATTGTCATTGGAATTGTCATCAGTTGAAAATTTCCAACCTAAGTGGGGGTGTCGGGTTTGAAATGTCCAACTCTAGGAAGGTTTGAGGCTAGTCTAGATGCTAGGATTTTGAGATTTTCTTGTTCAGATTAAAAAAAAATTGCACACCGGGCCGACTATCGTTGTCATTGTACCTTCCCCCGTGGCCAAAACAAAACTGCTAATTAGTTTAACAAAACAATATTTTACTTCATTTGGTCAAACGTGTGGACAGAAATAGTCATCAGTTGGAGAGTTTTCCAACCTGAGGGGGAATATGAGGTTTGAAAATTCCAACACCAGGAAAGGTTCAGTTGAGGCCAGTCTAGATGCATGCTAGGATTTAATATTTTCTTTTATAGTTTTAAAAATTTTCTCACACCGGGCCGAAGAACCATGGTCAACCCGGTGTGTCCCCGCCTCTTGTCCGTATCCGTGGGAATTTGTCTGGAGTTAGACCATTATATGTTATGATTTATGCAATTGATCAGGTTAAACTATCTGAATTTTCAAACCTGGAATATAGAACCATGTTTTTTTGAAATATATATAGGATATTAGGCGTGAGCACTGATGTACAAGGGGGATGGTGCAAATGGAATTTGTGTTTGGGGTGATTCTGATTCAAGGGGGTGCAGTTGGAATTTCCCATGGTGGACACCCCCTAACGGAAACCATATAGCAACGTCCCTGGATATAGAGAGGCAAACAGAACGATACCATATATATACAATATGCGGTTGCATCTAATTTGGATTTCTTGGGATGTCTTTAGTGCACTTTTGTGGTTACGAGAGCTCGTTTCCCCCTGATTTCTGCTCAATATGTGGTCTTCTTCTTTAAAAGTTTTATATGATTTCAAACGGGGGGCGGCACCAGGATATCCCCGACAGGGGGGGGGGGGGGGGCTTTAGCTGCCGGGTTGACCATTACATAACTCACCGACGGGGGATGGCTATGACTCCCCGACAGGGCTGGGATGTAGCCCCTGACCCCCCCCCCCCGGGTGCCACCCAACATAACTTAGTATCGATTATTTAGCATGGGGTGTCAAGTAGGGACTTGTCGACAGGGGTGGTTATGCAGGGGTTTTACCCCACAATTGTAGTCATACCTAATACCCCGAGCAAAATTAATTGGAAAATTCACACCAAAATTAGGTTGAAATTGTTCTCGTAGTTTGATTTTCCAACACTTTCTTAGTGACGAATTTGTTGTTTTAGACCAACATTTGCATATTTCCCTTTCATTTGCAAAATTATGGACTCAAATGTCCATCAGTTGGCAATTTTGAAACCTATGGGTGAGTGTCAGGTTAATAATTTCCCAGAATTGGAAAACTTGATGCCGGTCTATGCTAAAGGATTGTCAAATGTTCATGTTCATATTTCAAAAATGTTCTCACATCGGGCCTAACCATCGGCCGACCCGTGCGTGTGCTCTGTGTCCTTGCCAGTAGATACTCGCTAATTAATTTAAGAAAAAATAGATCGGGGTGTAAATTTGTGTGGTGTTATACCACTAGATGTTAAGATGTTTTAATCTCATACTGGGCCGAACCATCTTTTGCACCCCCCCCCCCCCGCGCACGACAAGTGGCCACAATATTACTGGTTCATTTGGAATAGTCTACCATCTGGTAGTCTGTGAGGGAACATTTGGGAAAAATAAAAGGGGGGGGGGTGCAAATTGATTTACGCAAACTTATGAGTTTGGTGTGGTTCAATGGGGTGGGGTGCATTTGGAAATTCCAAGGTGGAGACCACCCCAACTAAAACCCTCTAACCAAGTCTCGAGTGCCAAATATCCCACACTCAACCAGGGGTGCCTCTCGCAACTTTATAGTTTCTGCCCTCAGCATAGGCCTATTTGTTTCTTATCCGAGAATACACTTCACCGGCGGTAATGTATTAATTAACCATACTCTGAAAGAAAACGCTTCCGTGACGATCACACGATAAAGTCGTGCTGCAAGTAAGACGATAATTGTGTTGTAGAAATGATACGGAAGACCGATTGTCACAAATTTCAACATCAAAATACACAGGGCAAGACTTATCGATCCAAACTGTGGAGTGTGTTTTCGTTGTGTATTTTTCGCATATACCCATGGTTATATATAAACGGGCTACGAGCATCTGACTGCTGATGTGTTTTACAAAATTTATTCTCAAAAACTTAATAAAATAATTTTTCAACATATAAACAGTTTTATATACTACATACTTCACAACAAATGATGGTGATATATCTATAATAACATTAGTCCAGTGCATTTTATATGGTTTTACTTCAATCTAATTGAAAAACAATGTTTCTTAGCAAGAATACAGTAATGCCCTAATTAATCGACTTCTTAACCACATCAGAATTATGGGTAACTTTTCAGGATTTAGTCGAAAATATGGCTTGTTGCCATTCATCGGAAAGCTCTCGGTGAGAGCTTTCGGATGAATGGCAACAATCATAATCCTGAAGTTACCCATACTTCTGCTGTGGTTAAGAAGTTGATTACTTAGAGCATTACTGTAATTACATTGACCCATTATAATTAACATTTTAAAAATCAAAAAGAATCAAGAAATGTGAAATTGGAGAATAAATTTTCTGAAAATTTGGTAAAATCTCAATTTGTGATTTTTCAAGGACATTATAAAATATTCCATTTCATGAGTCCATTCATTTTTATAACCATTTTCTACCCCTTCACAAGTTTATCTAATATTGGAGCTTCATTTTTTGAGAATTAGCTGAAATCCATATTTTGTGGTCCATATAGTATTTTAAAACTAGAGAAATGAATGGCTTTTTCTATAAATGCACTGGACCAGATCCACATGAACCATTAAATAGCAATGGTAATTTCACAACAGAAAACCAAAATCCAAAATTGTTGTCTTCGCAGTTTCAAATCCAAACATCAAGACATATCTTGAAGAAATATGTTCATTAAAGGGTTACTCTACACTTGATCGGTCCATTTTTGGGACCATCTCCTTTTATACTCAGAACATATGCATCAAATGAATGAATTTGAGCCATGGAATAGTGCAAAATACACACATGTGCAAACAACATGGTAACTATAATGAGAATGAGTTTATGACTTGCATTTTGCACTAATCAAAGGCTCAAATTCATTAATTTGTTGCATATAATATGTTGAATATAAAAAGAGACATGTGACTTAACCCTTTACCCAACAAACCGGCCAAAACCGGCCAAATAAAGCTTCAACAGCCTAAAATATCTTCGGTCTGTCTCAATAGAACCATACAAATATGGATATCATTGGAATCGGCTCATTGACCACATTGTGATGGTTATAGTTATGCCCTGTGCCAATGCATTCTCTTATATATGCGAGTCGACCATAGGTCGCCTCGCATATATAAGAGAATGCATTGGCCTAAAAAAAATCTTTTTTTAACACTTTTTACCATTTTTTCTTACATTCTTTAACAATTTTAAAATTTTTAATGTGTTAAGCCAATGCATTCTCTTATATATGCGAGGCGACCTATGGTCGACTCGCATATATAAGAGAATGCATTGGCACAGGGCCCTTCTGTTGGGTAAAGGGTTAACACATACTGATGATAGTTGAGGATGATGATGATAGCGATGACTATTATGATGATGCTGATAAGCCTTCTAATGATGACGTGATGACAACGAAGACTGATGATGATGATGATAATAATAATGGATAATGATATCATAATAAAGATGATGATTATAATGATGATGAAGTCAACGATGACGACAATGATGATATAGAGTAATCAATTGGTTCCGAGAATGACGTTAAATAATTCACGAGAGGCGAGAGACGTCGGTAAGAAACGAGTGCGCGTTAGCTAAACGTCTCTCACCTCGAGTGAATTATTTAACGTAATTCTCGGAACTAATTGATTACTCTATTTATTACACTTCTGCATCAATTTGGTTCGCCAAATATGATTAAAACACACATAATTAATGGATGAAAGTCCCGATGTGGAGAAAGATTAACAACCGAAATTTTAGCCATGATTAGTAAGCGATGTAACGTCAATGACGTAACGAGAAATGATATAATTCACAAGTGACATTACCATATTTAGTTAACGACGTAGGTGTGTAATAAGATGACATATTGAATATTACGATAAAAAAATTGTGAATAGAGTATATATGTCTCATCTCTAATTTCATGTTAATTCATAGTTAATTTAAGCGATTGATGTATCCACAATTTTCGACTTCAGAAAAGCACGGAGGGAACCGTATCCACTTAAAGGGGATGGAAACACACAACAAATCAGGACGTTAATATATTTAGTATGTCAACCATGGTGCGATAAAACACTTCTCATTTCTCAGTTACGCTCAAACAACAATACCACATCACTAATATCCATATTTATAATATCACGCCGCCACAACCCCACTTCTGGTGTTACTCATCCTTAGTACAGATATTTATAAAGGCTATGACTCTAACATCATTTTGGCATGTTTGTGAGTATTCTGTGCAAAATCCAAGCAATATTAAAGACATACATGTATTATAGCCAGAAATGATTTCCTTTATAATTTTGAACAATTAACTTATATTCAGTTAATGGTCACATAACATTTGAATTTGAAAATATCGGAAAAATTCACATGACTTCTGTATGTGCAAATACGACAAACAAATAACCTTTCGCGAATTAAACTTTTGGGAACTAAATTTCCCAGGTTCACAAAACAGGCATTTTCATACCAGGTTTGGCTCATGTATACATTAAATTCGGATGGGATTCGATTAGCGAATCTCACCCTGATTCGATTCAATTCTCAGGGGCCTAACGTTGTGTATGTTACATCTTAAAGATGCACTGTCTGATTTAACACATCTAAATTACTATCTGTTATTAAAATGTGATAAGTCATACAACGGGGTTCACTGCTTGATATAATAAACATGTAAATACTAACATTTAGTCATTTTTCCAGTTGGGAGACCCTTATCAGACATGTATAGGCCATCGAATGGATGTAAACACAAATGTCAACACGTATGTGTTGTGATTGTCAACGAGGATTCGGTATGGAGACATTACAACAAATTATACCAAAGATGCCCGACACTGTGGGCCGATGTCATCTCGTGAAGGGCAATGGAGCCACCTGCAAGTTTTGACCATCGCTCATTGTGCATGTGGAAAACAAAATAACACTGATGCATATACATGTATGTGGAAGAGTATTATAGTATACACATATTGACTGCCTTGGGGTAAAATAGCGAGAAGGGTTATATAAATTGAGTTCACAGAGGATCATATGACCCTCTTTGAACTCAATGTATATACTCATACTGTCTGGTGCGATCGATCGTTATGTTTGAGCATAACTGAGAAATGAGAGTTATTTTATTGCATCATGGTTAATATACTAAATATAGTAACAGTCTGATTTCTATTAGGCTTTCTTTTTCCCTTTAACTACAATTAATGAAATTCTCAGTGCATTTTGGACATGAGGTGAAACATAGCACAGTATACTCGGCTGAACTATATCGCATAAAACTCATCTGCACCATCTTAGCACATTTATTTATATATAATGTTGTTTGTTTTGTTTTCCATACACACAATGAGCCATGATCAATGGTTGAAATCTTGCAGGCAGCTCCATGCTGTAGTGCCAAATTATTCGCACTCACAATATATCATCAGTTCAACTACGTCATGTGACAACAGAACATACTCAAAATTTCAGCAGAAGGTGCAAATAAGACACGTGCAGGGTGGAAATTTTCATTGAAATTAATAAACATGCATTAACATTTATTTGCAAAATTAAGAGTATAGGCTAGATCACAGGAGCATGTCTTTGAGAAATGAGTAAATTGATGTATCATTAGATATGTCAATAAATGTAAAGCACAAAAAGGGAGTTTTATGTCAATAAATTCTCTGTTTAGAATAGACGGTATGTTTGCTAGTGTCCAACTAGCAGGTGCTCAGCACAAATATTTTGTTTATCGCTTGTGTTATGAGTTTTTAAAAAGTATATCAGATTTGTCAGATATAACTTTTACTCGAGCGATTGGCATTGACATTTTGGTTCATGTGTTGGGAATTATGGGTCAATTTATGGCCATTAGAATTGGGACTTATTTGAAAAACTTCTTTGAGAAGCATTATATCCATAGAGATGCGTTTGTTAACGTGGTGCGCCCGTTTTTAATTAAGATTTTTATTTATATATTTTACTGGTTTGCTTAATAACAAGCTGCTGAGTCATGTAATATCATTAAAGGGAAACTGTACCTAAATCCAGCCATTTATGGGGCCATCTCCTAATATACTCAATATAGAAAATATCCAAGACAAGAATTAGAGTCAAGAGTGTGAGTTACATACAAAGAACCACGTACAACAACCTGATAACTATAACGAAAATGAGTCAACGCTTTAAGAAATTTACTTATTTTCCTAATAAATCATTGTAATTACCATATTTTACATAATTCGCTGAGCACAATAGCCTATTTAGGTACAGTCTCCATTTAACAAGTAACATCAGGACATTTTAACATTTCATTGCAGCATCTATGTATGCACAGAATTTTGAAAATTTGCGGAAGGCTTCCCATCAAATGCGTCACCTACAACATACTGCTGCAGTAAACCCATAAGTTGGGAATACTTCCTCGGATATTCCAAGTCCATGGCATAATAGAAACAAAGAAGATATAATAAGGCAGGCAACACCTGTCCTATTTTACAAAATACATGAACCCCATCGCCTACTATTGCTGCCTCTTGTAGATTAGAGTCCTCTGTAATGAACAGCAGCAGATGTGGCGGAGTCTTCTCTTGTGTTTTACAGCAGTTGTCTATATCCTTATCTGCAATACCCTGCAAACAAAAATAGTATTGTGAAAATCTGATAGATAAGTGTGCTTAGCACAACAAAATGTTACAGATAAATAATGAGGCCCATGCTATGTGAGATTCAAAGAGCATATCAATTTTCTGAAAAAGACTAAAAGTAACTGGTTATAGGTTTATCCCAGTGACCTTTTGTTTGAGAAAAACCCAATTTATGATTATATTATGGGCACAATTACTCCTGATTTCAAATAAGTGATCTCGCTGTGTTTTTGTTGTGAGAAGGAATTTTCAGTGGTAATTGACAAACTGTTTACAGCAACTTACAGCTAATGAAACTAATGGAATTACCGGTAACCAGAATATGCAGAGTCGCTGCACAGAAATTGTGAATTTACTTTTCATTCCAACAATCGATCGAGCATGCGGTTATCATTGGTTAAGTATGTTATTCCGGATGGCAACTTGCTATTATTAATGTCAATGGTGTGATACATTTGTGATACCCATAGGGAGCCTCACATATATAAGAGAATGCACTGGCTTACAAGTTAAACATTATTAGGACAATGCATTCTCTTATATATGAGAGGCTCCCATTGGGAGACTCGCATGTATAAGAGAATGCATTGGCACAGGGTTTTCGTAAAATTTGAGGAAGCTCCAGTCATAAAGGGTCAATTATAAGACTGATGACAGTTTGAAGCTAATATGTCAATCACAGGCGAAGTCTAATTTTTTGAAAATAGGTGTACTATGAAGGTCCTATCCAATGAGTATATAAATTAGTACTAACTTAACATGATTTCAGAGCATTTAGATATGTTAAATTGTTCTGATTAGTACCTTCTTGATTGTAACAATAGTGCTACTCTTCATCCCCTTTCCTTTGGAAAATGATGTTGCCTCCTCCAATGTTCTCAGTAACGAAAGTTCTTTATCTGTGTCTGTACCCTGTATAAATCAATTATAGTTTTATAAGATCTGCCTACATACAATAGAGTATGATGTCTATATGATCATGCCTTTATCTGTTCTGGATAATGTCAGATAAAACTATGCATGTATTTGTGGTAGCAAATTACTAGTAATTTCCACACACACGCCCTTGGGTGTCACCTTTTTATATTTTGGCAAATTATTGCCCACAATGTAACCTAAGCCAGATAAATGTTAATGGAATTTCCTTTAAAAAAATAAAGGCCACGACGAAAGTTGATAAATAAAGTTAATTCACATGAAAAAAGCCCTGACTACGAAACATCACGCCAAATAAAGAATTATTTTAATACAGATTACTGGCCCTTTTAATTAGCAACGATTTACTTAAAGCGTTGTGCTGTTTGTTTATCATTTTAGACACTTTAAATAGACAAGATGTTTATCTCGCATATTTGATAAAAGAGCACATGAAAGTGCAGTTAATTCATTAGAGGTGTATAGCCCCATATTTGTCGAGTTCTAGAGTAAAGAATTACTAACTTACCTTTAGCTCGGTTTTCATTGTATTTGCCACCAATTCGAATAGTTTTTCAAATTTCTTTTCTTCCCCATCCAGATTGTCCTTCCCTTTCATGAGTTGGTATTCATACAATATCTGCAGAAAAGAAGAAATTTGAAGAGTAACACAACTTAATATTGTACATTTATTATTTATAAACCGGTTCACACCTCTCGGCCAATCACATTGCTCAATTTATGAACAATATTTCTTGTATGAACCGAGGCCATAATACAGGCTTGAGCTAAATATCACACATAAATTGACATTATTTGGATAGTAAGTTGAAAGGAGATCGGAGCGGTAGGTGTGAAATTCTAACAATGCGCCATGATAATGATTGCACCAGTCACTCGGGAAGTTGAAACACGGATCATTCCATTATTAGCGGACATACATGTATAGGGATGGTCTGCGTGGGTGGGCAATTCACAAGGTGTTCACGATGGCTCGTACAATTGGTCGGACCACCAGAGAGTTAGGATCGCCACCTCTCAGGATGACTACGCCACCGATAATCCCGAATGCTATCACAACAATGCTGGACTCCATGCATGTCGCGCCTTGTGTGAGCTGGTCACTCCATGCACACAAAGGCGGATACCAGTTGGTTTTGGACTTCCAGTCCTGTCCGGCAAATCCCTTATCAGGG
Source organism: Siphonodentalium dalli (assembly GCA_032622095.1). Classification (NCBI taxonomy): domain Eukaryota; kingdom Metazoa; phylum Mollusca; class Scaphopoda; order Gadilida; family Siphonodentaliidae; genus Siphonodentalium; species Siphonodentalium dalli. Next base: position 196,451,900 of record CP136066.1, on the reverse strand, counting down.
CTCTCTACCGGGAGAGGTCTGGAAACTACCAAACCAGCCAGGAAGAAGCGAAAGAAAAAGACTCCATCCAGGAAAAAGAGAGACACAGAGAGATTGGCAGCGTGGAAAAAGAGGAAATCGACTGATGTCACACCAGGCGACACCTCCCGCGCAGCCGAGATCGAGGTGGTAATGGACTCCCCATCGCCACGGATAGACGCGGACATCTCCTGTTTCAACCCGAAGACGCCGGATTACACCGAACCGGAATCTTCACCTGCCTCTCCTACAGCAAACGAAGCACCAACATCCGACCCCGAAGATACATCCGACTCCGAAGACACTTCTGACTCCGACGCCGAAGACACATCTGACTCCAACCCCGAAGACACATCTGACTCCAACCCCGACAACACATCTGATTCCGACTCTGACTGCGACTCCGACTCCGACGACACATCCGACTCCGAAAAAGAAGAAAGACAAAAGAACTTAATGGAAATTTTAGCGAGAGTACAAGAAGCATCAAGAAAAGCCGATTTAGTACAAGCCGAAACCGAAAAGCTCATGAATCGTCCGACTCCAAGTTTGCAAACATCACCATCCGAACCACCGCCAAAAAAGAGAAAGAGAAATAGAAAGAAACAAAACAACCACCGCTAAGACTCCTCCACCACGCTTTCGCCGCCTTGCCTCCAACCACAGCACCTACGACAGCCAAAATGTTCGATTTTCATCGGAAAAAACCAAGGAAGGGTGAAGGGACTTGCACACTGCAGTCCGACCACCCTACCCGGCCTTCGGCCGGAAACGACTCAACAACAAGTGGTGTGCTGAATAGACGTGAACGCAGCCGCTTCGCGGCCTTGGTCTATATTTCTTGTACAGGTACCCAAGGGGTTATAACATATACATATCTATAAATGTAACTAACAACCAGATCCATATAAGTTTCCTAAAGCATGACTAGTTTAGCAATATGTCCAGGATGGCTTTAATCAGTGCCTATATCTTAAATGGTAATTCTTAATATTTGTTTCAACACATTTGTTGCATGGCTATATTAGAGAATATTAGAGATATTAGAGAATAGACATTTATGGCACAAATTGCATTTAATTTTAAAGCTCGGATACATGTTCATACTCAGGGGTCGATCTAAATTTTAAAATTTGTATAGCATTTTGCAGCACTGAGTAGATTTAAAGATTATTCACTTACATATTCAACATCATTAAAGCATGGAAACGCCTCAAGTATCGATGCTATGGCACCCCCTTCCAGTCCCTTCAGCCATTCTCGTCGTTTGGTGAATGACTCCTTCAATAGCAGCTTTACGTGACTGGAAGAAGGTTTCGTTTTTTCTAACTCTGTCTTCATTTCAGCCAAGTGGTTGGTATAATCCTCCTGGCTGATGAAACAGTGAGACTGGATAGATCGCCTTTTAACAGAAGACATCTTGATTTTGGATTGTATGATGTCAACATCCATACTCTTTCGCTTGTTTTTAAGACGCATGTTTCTGATCTTAGCACTCAGTCGATCATTGAATACAGACTGAAAAAAAACACAATTGTTAAATAGTAACTGGCCTTTCACAATACAGTCTTAGCAATATTATATTCGTAGAGTGTTCAGTACACTAAAAAAGGGTGACAGAGTGAGAAAAAAAGCGCTGAAAACTAACAAACCGATATTATGGAGAGAGTTCAAAAATATCCGAAATAAAATTAACAACATGAAAAAACATGCGAAAATCAAATTCGACGAAAATTTGGAAGAGCGAATAAGAGAATCCTCCAACCCGAGAGACTTCTGGAGAATAATAAACTACCTCCTGAATAAGAAAAGATCTAAGACTATCCCTCCACTATATAGCTCCACAGGCAGCATAGCAGCAAACGGCCACTCATATGAAACTAGTGATGCTGAAAAAGCAGTAATTCTAAACAAGAGCTTCATTGCAAATTCAACCATTAACGACTCCAAACATAGTATCACAATCTTTCCGAAGCGTTGCAAAAAAATAATGCCAAATTTGGTTTTTACAGAAACCGACGTAGAATCGGCTATCAAATCATTCAAGCTAAACAAAGCCCATGGACATGACGGGATAAGTGTTAGAATGCTCCGCGATACAGCAAAATCTATTGCACGCCCACTGGTTCTTATTTTTAGAAAATCAATTAACACATCGAAATTCCCTGCAGCATGGAAGTTTGCAAACGTCATTCCTATTTTCAAGAAAGATGATCCTGCTGATTCGAAAAACTATCGCCCAATTTCCCTTCTACCGTGCCTCGCCAAAATTTTCGAGAAAGTGGTTCTTAAACAGATGAGCGAATTCTTTATTGAAAACAAACTCCTGTACTTCCATCAATCGGGTTTTCTCCAAGGTCATAACACAACATATCAGTTAGTAGATTTATATCATAACCTGTGTCAATCCCTTGATAAAGGTTTATTTACTTGTTCTATATTTTGCGATATCTCTAAAGCATTCGAAAGAGTTTGGCACAGGGGACTGATTCATAAGTTGAGCGCTTATGGTTTAGAAGGAAACACATTATATTGGCTCGAAGACTACTTAAACAATAGAAAACAAAGAGTATTAGTCAATGATGCTTATTCCGAATACGAGGTCATCCCTTCCGGTGTGCCACAGGGCTAGATCCTTGGACCTTTCCTGTTCCTTGTTTATATCAATGACTTAGCCGACAATATAGAATCTGATACTAGAATGTATGCCGATGACACTTGCATTACGAACAGCCATTATGACATCAAACTATTAGAAACCGCTATGAATAGTGATATTGAACAAATATCGACATGGTCCCGAAAATGGTTGGTCAGCTTTAACCCGACAAAAACGGTTGGAATTTTCTACTCATTAATGACCCCGAAAACAAAACACCCAGAACTTAAGTTCGCCGATGAAACAATATCGTTTGTTGACACGCATAAACACCTTGGTCTGGAACTACAGTCAAACCTCAATTGGAATGCCCATATCGACGGCCTGGTAAATCGAATTGCATCTCGACTAGCTCAACTAAGGCGCCTGAAGTACCAACTTGACAGAAAAATAATTGAAATTATCTATAAAACGTATATACTACCCCTATTTGATTACTCAGACGTAGTGTGGGACAGCGCACCGCAATATCTCCTGGATAAGCTCGATCGACTACACATTGAAGCTGGGCGGATTGTCAGTGGCATCACTCGCTCTGCATCTAATAACACAGTTCTGCAGGAAGTGGGGTGGCCTTCTCTCGATAGAAGGCGACAGATACACAAACTGCAACTAGTCTATAAAATAGTAAACGAACAAGCCCCATCTTATCTAGCATCTACACTTCCCCCTAGGGCAAACGAGGTGTCGGGTTACAACTTGAGGCGACCCGGCAAATTTTATTCATATTTCTGTAATACAGAACATTACAAAAAGTCTTTTTTCCCGTCGGCAACCACTGAGTGGAATAAACTTCCCAAAATAATCACTGACGTTGGCCAATTCTCTATATTTAAAACTAATTTGCAACTATTGGACCCCTCACCTGCCCCTCCTTTGTACTTCTACACAGGACAACGAAAAAACAGTATCCTACACTGTCGCATCCGAAATAGATGTAGTGAACTCCGCTCTGATATGTTTAATAATTATATCTCCGACAGCCCTGTGTGCTTCTGTGGAAACCCATCCGAAGACGCCTTTCATTATTTCTTTAGTTGCCCCTTGTATCAATCTGAGCGAGCCGTCCTCGCTGATAAATTGACCCGCGAGAGCCTTCAAATTCTCGACATTAACGGAATACCATATATCTCGTTCAAAAGTAATAAGAAACTGTTCGATATAATTCAGCAATATATTGTAGCAACAAAGCGTTTCGATAACTGAATTTAAAACAAAATATATCCTCAAGGAAGGACTTCAAATTGCCTTAGTATATACACCGGTAAATATATGAACTACGCAGTTTAGTAATCTACTGGCTTCCCACTTATGGACCTACTCCCCCACTCAATCACCAGTTCTCTGTAATTTTGATCTACCGTATGTACTGTCTTCCAGAGTAGCTGACCAACACTTGATTAACATATGTATATATATGTGTGTGTATATGTATATGTACGAGGGTGTGTATGTGTATATCTATATACATGTGTATATATGTATATATATGTATATATATATATATATATATATATATATATATATATATATATATATATATGTATATATATATATATATATATATATATAAATATATATATATATATATATATATATATATATATATATATATGTATGTATGTGTATATGTATGTGTGTGTGTATATGTATATTTATTTATATATGAAGAAAATACCCCTTTGACAAAACCCTGCTCCAACATCAGTTAAGACGAACGAAAAATCACATAAACCCCACCAAATGTTATAGCTATCAAATCATCCATAACCCATATATAGCAATATGCTCTGGAAGGCACTACACCAATCACCATAAAATCACAAAATATTGCATGTAAATATGTTCAGCTGTCATCTTGTAAACATTTTGTATCTAAATCGATTGTATTGGGAGAGGGGCTTCATAAGTTGAAAAAACTTGTGCCCCGATCCCTTTTGTATTATATGCAAATAAAATACGTTTCAAGTCAAGTCAAGTCAAGTCACTATGCTGACAAATGTCGAGATATATGGCCTAGCAGCTGAAATGATGATACACTCCAATCAAACACAAAATAAGATGTTTCAATTGGGTTCAATAAATCTTGAAATATTTAGTTTGAATAGCAACTAAAGCTGAAACAATTAATCACATAATCGATAAATCGTTGATTAATTCACTAATGATTGATGAGATAATTGATTAATCACCTGAGTTGAATCCAGGCCTACCACAGCCTACCATTATGATATTTTGATGATTCTAAAATTGATAAATTCTGTTTGGAATATTATTTATGTACACGGAAACGACTCTACTGAGTAATTATTAAATAACTACTTGCTTAGTTGGGACGGTTGATCTATTATCAAAATAGCTAAACCTTTCAGCTCTAGTTGCGACATTGTGATATGCTGTAACATTAATCTAGTAAAAATATATGCTACATGTAGTCATGATTCCTAATTGTGGCCCATTAACATACCGGTATTTTCCTTTGCCCTACGACTAACTGATTTTACCTCTATTTTAGTTTTTTTGTTAAAAACCATCAAAAATGTGAGATAGCGGTCAGTTGAACAGGTGATTTTAATGTATTTTAGACCAGAAACTGTTAAGAGAGGCACATCAGTTATTGATAGCGCATTGGGTATTCAGCACATACATGTAGATAAGACTCTTGGATTAGAGTCTATAAATTGGACTACTATAGACATGTACCACATTTATCACACACAAAATTCAATGTGACTTTGAACATCTGCTTTTAAATCAGTAAAATTTGCTACTGCTTACCCATGGTTCTGTACCAGTTGGCATCCGAATGCATGGGTACTTCAAATACATTTGTTCTCCAACCTGCTTGTACTCTGACGACTCCTTGATAGCACACACATTCATATAAAAGCTTGCACATTCTGCTATCAAGTGGTTAAATGATGCCAAAATATTGCCATCTCTTAAGGCTTCCTCCAGTCCCGATGAAAAGGTGGGAATCGGAACTGTGAATTTTTCTGGAAAAAAATTCATATGAATATTAAATATTTGTCCTTGGTGTTGGTAATGCATACAATAAATTTGAGTCATTTTATGGCTTTTAAAAGGAAACATTTAGAGCATAGCAAGTGGAAAAACTTTATATCTATCTGAGATAGCCTGAATAAGATAATCCATCTTTAAATCAGTTTGTATTCAAAATACAAGAACACACACATGTAGATTTAGCTTCTATCTGCACATATGGCAATAGGCATCAACAGTACATGTTCGGTAACATTCATGAGAAATTCATTATGATAATCATTGTGAATGACTGAATGGTTGCTGAATCGGGGAACCTCGTTTACGATTTAACCACGCCTCCGTAATTACTTCCTAGATACTGTTGCTAAGCCTTACAAGCGCTTGCGTCTGGGCGATTTATGAGGCTGTGAGCTACAGCGAGTGCATGGTGCTAATTTCCAGAATTGTTTGGGTATAAAATAAAAAACGATATATAAAGGAGGGAACAAAAGAAACACAAAAGCTCACATACGCAGCCGCCACAAGCAAACCCGCCGACATCACTGAAACCCTAAAGCTTGCAGCTGTAATAACATCGACCATTGTCAGCGCCCTATCTGACAATCAAAGAGATCCACGAAATACCAAAGCCAGCGTGTGTCAATACGTCGAACATGCTGTCAACACCATATACAAAACTCAACTCACAAAAGAAACCATCCAACAGTTCACATACAGACGTTAAAACAACACAGCCAACGCTGACACGCCCAAACACACAAGCCGATTGTAACACCTACAATGACTGACACGACCAAACAGACTACAACAACACGCCCCACACACAACTTGCCCACATCACAACACACACAAAAACACTCTTTTCACCTACTCCACGTTAACATAAACGGACTATCTGCTAAACGCCAAATTCTTCAAGAGTACATCACCGACCAACAACCAGACGTTATCGCCATCAACGAAACGAAACTCAACGACAACAGCAGGGTTAGCTTCACCAACTACAAGATCGCCCGCCGTGACCGTAACGCACACGGTGGCGGGGTCGCTCTCCTCATCCACAAAGACCTGAAACACGCCATGCTCAACACCGACGACCTAGACGAAGAAACCCTGGCAGTAGAAGTCACCATTCGCAATGCCAAGACTGCCATCGTCGCCACATATAACCCGCCAAACACAGACCTCAGCAATGCCTCCTTCAAACACTTCACATCAACCCACCGCCACTGCATCTTCATCGGAGACTACAACGCGAAGCACACCTACTACGGCTGTAAAGATACCAACAGAAACGGTGACCGAATGTTCAACATCATCGAAGATCTTGATCTACTCATACTAAACAACATAGACGAACCAACACATCACCACGCGGCGACCAACAAATGGGACATCATAGACCTAGCCATTGCCACTCCATCCATCGCATCTAAAGGAATCATGTGCTATATCGGAGACGACGTATTCAGCGACCACCTACCCGTACACATAAGATCCAGCAATGCCTCAACCGATCGCCACCCGAAAACCCTCCGCCGCAACCTAAATAAAGCCGACTGGGACAGTTTCCGACAGCAACTCACCAACAGCATAGACAATTCACCCATCACATCAATCAGCGACATTGACGCGACATGCCAGCACCTATCCCAAACCCTCGAATCAGCCCTAGATACAGCATGCACGAAACAACAAGTCAACACCACAGCATGGCGAGTCTCCCCCGAAAATGATCCGACTTAAACGCAAGCTAAGAAGACTCCAGCAGAAAAACCCAAACGACATGTACTACCGAAATCTTTACAACAACATGAACAGACAAGTCAAAACGGCAGTCATAAAAGAAAAACAAGCATCCTGGCAGCGGTCGACAACCGAACTCGGCGATAAAAGAATGAACAGAATCTTCTGGAGTACCTTCAAATCCCTTAACGGCACAGGAAAAAACAACAACAGCACAGAAAAACCCCTAAAAAAACCCGATGGCAGCCTGACCTCAGGAGACAAAGAAAAAGCAGAAGCCTTCGCCGACAACCTTCAAAAAATCCACAACACCCACCAAGGCCCAGCCTACGACGACGCCTTCAAAGCAACTGTAGAAAACCACATCAAAGACCACCCCGACCTCTTCACACCACTTCCAAGTACCACCAACGACCACGATGATGTCTTCCCCGTAGCATCTCCAATCACACAAGACGAAATCGCATCTAACCTAAAGAAGGGAAAAGGCAACTCAGCACCAGGCAACGACAGCATCACATACTCCATCCTACGACAAGCCCCTCCAGCCTTCTTCGCCAGACTACTCCTTCTATTCAACGCCTGCCTGACCATTGGATACTTCCCAACAGCATGGAAAACCGCCGTCGGTATCATGATACCTAAGCCAGAAAAAGACCGCACCATTCCCAACAACTATCGACCCATCAGCCTCCTCCAATGTACCGGGAAACTATTCGAAAGAATTATCAGCAGCCGACTACGAGAGCACCTTGAATCCTCCAACTTCTTCAACCCGTGGCAGCGCGGCTACCGACAAGGCAAAGAAGGCATGGAACACATCGTTCGACTAGCTGAAGACGCCCGACTATCCCTTGGCAAAAACTGGTTAACAGCTGCAGTATTCCTTGACGTTGAGAAGGCCTTCGATTCCGTATGGCACGACGCCCTAAGATACAAGTTCAGCCAGCTCAACATCGCCCGAAAATACACACGACTAGTATCCTCTTTCCTACAAGATCGTCAACTCAGCGTCCGCATCAACAACGACACATCCAGCCCAGTATTCCTACGCGCCGGAACCCCACAAGGATAAGTACTCAGCCCACTCCTCTTCCTGATATACGCCAATGACATACCCACCAACCCAGGAAACAACGTAGAAATCTCACAATTCGCCGACGACCTAGGACTCTGGACAACACACAAAAACCCCAGGATCCTACAAAAACGATTACAAAAGACCCTCGACGACTTATCAACATGGTGCTCTAGATGGAGAATAAAACTCAACGCCAAGAAAACACAACTCATCATATTCCACCAGAGAAAAAACAACACAGACTATCAACATCAGGATAGACAACGAGACCGTTCAACCATCCAACCAAGCCATCCTACTAGGAATCACTCTCGACCAACGAATGACCTTCGCCGCGCACATCAAAAAAGTCGCCGACAAAGCCAGAAAAAGAACAAACCTGCTAAGTTGTCTCAGAGGTACCGACTGGGGAACCAACAGCCAGACCATCATCAACCTCTTCAAACTATACGTCCGCCCAGTAATGGAGTATGGCGCACCCATCATAGCAGCAGCCTCCAACAGCTCAATCGAAACCCTGCAGAAAGTCCAAAACAAAGCTCTCCGCATCGCTCTACATCAGCCAATCTTCACACCAATCCAAGCCCTCCACGACGCAGCAGACATACCTACGATGAAACAACGAATAACCGACCTCAGAAACCAGACCCTCGCCAGAATTGACAACAGCCCACTCATCCAAGAACTCCATCTACGAAACCAGCTGCTCTCCACCAAAAAGACCAAGTCCATCCTAGAAATCGACAACACCGACAGACCCATCTAGATCCCATACAACCGTCAACCAACAGCCAAATCACCAGCCAGCCAATAACCTCACCAGCCAACGCCAATACAGCCCCCAACAACACCACCAACCAAGCATCCAAGACGCATCAGCCTTAAAGCCAGCCAACCAACAGCCACACCAACCAGACATCCAGCCTAAACCAAGCCTCACATCCCAACAGCCTCGACTCCTCCACCACGCTTCCACTGCTTTGCCTCCAAATACAACAGCCTCAAAAATCGATCTTCATCGAATATATCAAGAAAGGTTGAAGGGAATTGCACAATGCGTTCCGACCATCCTGCCCGGCCTGCGGCCGGAAACTACACAACAACAAAGGAGGGAACAATATAATGTCGCCGGCGGGAGAGGATCGTACCTTCGGGTGCGCCACAGACCGTCGGCCCAGCGCGGATCATGATCACTCACCGGCTTACCTGCATGATAGCCAGCACGGCCGGATTAATTCAACGCTGGTATCCAGTGTCGACTCGGCTATGCTGATGCCGCGGATTAGCCTGGATGACTCGACAGCCATTGTCTGATCCCGCTTCGATCTCAGATTTTGGCTGTCTGGTCGGCTCTGTTGACAGAATGGAGGGCGCAGTACTTCGCTGGAATCTCTGCCGGTCTCCTTCTATTGGATCACCAGAGCGGTTGGAGACCTGGATTCCAGAGCCCAGCGAGTGGAAGATGCCCTCCAGGAAGTCAACGGGATGATGCCAGGCGGAGATAGGAGCTGTTGGATAAAAGTCACCAGGACATCCGGACGACTTCCAGTTGGCCTTCTTCTCCTTGGATTAGACAACACCATCACGTCAACCATCCCTTTGGAGCAGCCTGGACTCCGGATACCATCTAGCAGGAGTCCACCATCACCGTCACCGACGAGGCAATAACACCTGCTGGGACATTGCAGCCACCATCAACCTGCAGTGTTCCATGGGACTCAACACCCCCTCGTCTGGATTCCAGCGACGGAAAGAAGAAGAAATTTGTATAAAAAAAAATGATTCTCCTTTTTTTTTTTATAACTTTTTGATTTATAAATAAAGGCAATACAACGAGGGGTGAAGGAGTAGACCTTTCGGTCTATTCGACCATCCCGGGGTAGCCCCCCCCCCCGAACACTCCCTATAAGTATATATGTTTTGATATGATTTAAGACTGACTCAATGCATGTTCCAAGACACGTCTGCACACAATTAAAATTAATAATGTGCCAGACAAAAATTAAGCGAAATACCAGCCAGACATGTCAGTTTCTCAAAAGCAATATAATATAAATGACGTCCGAAAGCAGTGCAGGTGCTAATAAGATTTTGCCATTAAGTGACAACCATTCAATTGAGTTAAGCGTCGGCTCGTTACTTTGATGTACCGATGTGACGTCACACAAAGGAAGGTCTTAAAGAAGTCATAAACTAATGGATGTCACAACCTATAATTGATGTGTCGGATTAACACACAGGAAACGAGGCTGCATTTCATTTGATTTTTTCACACTTTGATCCGCGAAGGCATTGGTAATCGACACTAGAGAAATAATAGAGTTTAGTTGTTGCATAATATAACAAAATGAGCTTTAATAGCACGGAAGTGATAAACTTATGCCTTTGGGAAGAACTAGATATTGTTTAAACTGTTAGTACTTCCAACCAACTATCTGCATGGAGACAGGCGACATCGCACCAGCTAGCAGGGACTCCGTTGATCTGCCGGAGGTCCCTGCTGTCGTCGTCGAGGCAAGCGGAAGAAGGGAGCAGGAAACCACCCCTGCTGTTCATGCCGCCTGCTTCGATGTGGAACTGGACAGCTTGCCACCACGGACACCGGAGTACCATCACATCCCGGTGTCCCCCAGCTCCACCGCCAGCAACAACAACATCAGCGCAGGCTCCACTAAGTCTGCAGAAGAAGTCATCCTTGATTCTGAGAGAATTATCGCTTCATCCAACAGAGCGATGGAAAATTCAGAAAAATTACTTCAACTTCTTGCTTCTCACCAACAACAGATATCCCTTCCATCTCCAGAATCATCAACAGAAAAAGCAAACCCAAAAAAGAAAAGAAAAAAGAAAAAATAATTACCATCACAAAATGCTCATTTTTTTTTTTTTATGATTCCCAATAAAGGCGCAAATATGAGGGATTAAGGAAAGGGCCTCTCGGCCCTTTCGAGAATCCCGGGCTAGCCACCCAAACCACTCACTCCCCAACTATCTGCATGGATCCATGCATCGATCCATGCATGCAATATATTTTCAATTATGTATTTTAAGTCACTATTACGTTCGACTTTGTACATTCAACGATGTCGGTTTATGAAGTCGAATATCGTTATAGTCTATAATACACATGTCAGACAGAACTGCTCCTTCAAATCTAATTCCCCAATGTCTGATTTCTTGACACCTTGTACATAATTATGGTAAAGATTGAGTAGAATCATTTGAAACAAGAAACTTGTATACCGCATCGAAACGATAATTACTGAATCCGGTATAATATTGTAGAAGGTATGATTTCTTTGAGACGTTGTCTACCGAAAATAAACGGTGGTGATTTGTTTGCGTCATTGTTCTGTTTTCTTGTCCCTCTTGGATACGAAAGTTATTTTAGCTTCCGAAATATATATAAGCTGTATTAACCTACCTTTGTTTGAACAAACATGTATTCCTTGTAATCTGGTCGATATTGAAGTTTCCGTGACTTTTGTTGCACGGTCTGATCCAACGTAAACATCGTTCATTGTTAGTTTTCGGCTTCGGAAAAGGGCCAAATATCACCGTTGATTTATCGTTAGAATCCGACCCCAAATTGTTTATATAACCACAGTCACTATTACAAGATGCATACGCACACGTTGGCATCTTTAAAATCTCGGAAAGAAGTTATATTATCAGCAGGAACAGGATTTGCGTGCCCGCCCGAAGGGCGGCACGAGGACGGTGTGGGCTCACCCGGAGGTCGCCCTTACGCCCTGTCTTGAGTTTTCTTGGTATTGGGAACCAGTCTAGGCCTAGGCTCAGGAGGGTCAGGTGAGGTTGGGTTCTTAGCTTTTGTTCTTTTTCTTTTTCTTGTCTTCCTTCTTTTTCTTCTTCTTCGGTGGTGGTGAAGTGGAAGATGTTGATGATGATGAAGAAAGAGGTGAGATCGGCGGAGAAGGTCCGGCGCAATCGTCATACAATTTCTTCAGGATGTCGTCTACGTTGATGGTACTTAGGTCGACGTGCCTCATGAGTTTGGCGGCTGAGTCTTCGGTTGAGGGTGAAGTCTCCGGCTCTTGGTACTCCGGTGTCTTCGGAACGAAGTCGGAGGGGTCATCGTCTTCGTCTTCAGTATCGGTATCCTCGTCTGGTCGTGGTGGTGGTGCTGGTGATGGTGGTTCCATCTCCTGGACGACAGCGGGGGCCGGGTTCTCGGCTGGATGGGCGGAGTCGACTGGTGTTTCCGTCGGCTTTTTAGCTTTCCACGCAGCGAGTCTCTCAGCATCTCTCTTTTTTCTAGATGGTGTTTTCTTTTTCTATTACTTCGTCTTCTGTCGAGGTTTCCCTGCTGATCTGGTATTGTCCGGTCCGCTCCCGGTAGGGAGCCCTGAAAAGGGCTTTGCCGGGCCGGCCTGGAAATCCAGAATCAGCTGGTATCCGCCTCTGTGAGCATGAAGTGACCAGCTCAGACAAGGCGTGACATGCATGGCGTCCAGCATAGTAGTGACACTAATTGGAATTAGCGGTGGCGAGTTCATCCTGAGAGGTGGCGATCCAAGCTCTCTGGAGGTCCGACTGCTAAAAGTTATATTTGGTTGTTTCCGGCCGCAGGCCGGGTAGGATGGTCGGAACGCATTGTGCAATTCCCTTCACCCTTTCTTGATATATTCGATGAAGATCGATTTTTGAGGCTGTTGATGCTGTTCAGATGCGGAGGCTGACCGGAGGCAAAGTGAGGTTGAGATGTTTAGCTTTTGCTGGTTGCTTTTAGCTTTTTTGTTTTTTTGTTTTTACTTTTCGATGGATCTAATTCGTCTAAGGCTGCCTTTGCTTTCATTCTAGTCTCTTCTGCTTTCTTAATTGATTCGTCTACGCTGGCGAGATATTTAGATGATTCTTTTATGTAGTTTTCTCTCCATAGGCGGGTGGCATCTGTTTCTTGTTCGGTTACCGGTGATATAGGATTGGCAGGCTCCGGCTCGATGTATTCCGGAGTCTTCGGGATGAAGTCGGAGGTGTCCGCGTCTGGCCGTGGAGGCGATGGTGGTGGTGATTCCATCTCCTGGACAGACTGGGCCGGGATCTCGACTGCATTGGAGGAGCTGGCTGGTGTAACATCCGTCGCCTTCTTCTCTTTCCACGCGGCTAGTCTCTCGGCATCTCTTTTTTTCCTTGATGGTGATTTCTTCTTCTTCTTCTTCATCTTTTGTCGAGGTTTCCGTGCTGATCTGGTATTATCCGGTCCACTCCCGGTAGGGAGCCCTGAAAAGGGCTGTGCCGGGCCGGACTGGAAATCCAGAATCAACTGGTATCCGCCTTTGTGAGCATGGAGTGACCAGCTCAGACAAGGCGTGACATGCATGGCGTCCAGCATATTAGTGACATTAATTGGTATAAGCTGTGGCGAGTTCATCCTGAGAGGTGGCGATCCAAGCTCTCTGGAGGTCCGACTGCGAATCTGTGCTGATGAATTGTGAAAAAAAAGTTATATTATCGTGTTAAACAGCGTTTTATAACGAGTGAAAATGCATCACCGAGAGGTTCTTTTGTTTGGTAGGGGGGCGTCCTTGAACTTCGTTCGCTGCAACGCGATTGGTCAGTTACCACTGTCTGTCAATAATCTGAGGTTCGTCAATTAACAATACCAGTACTTCCACTTATTGAAGTTACTAGTAGGCTAAACAAATTTTGTTTGGTACATACTCTGTGCATGTTTGGCTGGTGATGAAGATGACATGATTGACTCATCTGGCAAATCAGCTTGGCTATGTCTATCTGCATTTACTGGTACTTCTTTGGCAGAATGTTGTTGTGTCTGTTGTTCTTGTTGTTGTCTCGATCCCCAGATCTCACCACCCTCCATACAACAGAGGACTTCACCACTAAGAATCAGAAGGATTTCATCGTCATCTACCTCTATTCCCTCTTTCTCTGTTACAAGCTTTGCAGCTTGTATAGACAAAAGCGCTGATGCTGTGAAGCTATAAATGAGTGGAAATTTGTGCAAAGTACAGTAATGCTCTAAATAATCGACCCCTTAACCACAGCGGAATTATGGGTAACTTTTCAGGATTTAGTCGGAAATATGTCAATCACAATGTAGTTCGATCTGCCAACTGATTTGAACATGCCACAACTCATCAATAATCAACATGAATACAAGTTACAACCCACTAAATAGTTCTGTTCCACCCATCAGTCCAATTGAGATGTCATACCAGTGAAACACCAGTGTTGAAAATATAAATTTGGCAGTTCCCAACAAATTGGACAATTTTCAAGTATTTTCATTATACCAGCTCAACCACGATTCAACTGAAATAAAATTCTGGACAAACTTTGAAAGCAGCCTGAAATATCTTGTTCAACTTGATGTCAGATATCTGAGTTTAAATTGGACATCAACATTTCTCAATGTTGACTCAACATGATTTTCATGCTCTTGACTTTTAATAGATTAACGCGAGCCACTCGTTTAATTTGAATATGGATAACCAAGCAGCCTGAAAATTACATGTTCATCCTTATGCAGATATCAACATATCCAGAGTTAAAATTGGACAGTAATTTGATCAACTTCAACAGCTCATATATAACAGTTTCCAGTATAAACATATTAATTAATCCAGCTCAACCAGTATTCAACTGAAAGGAAATTCTTGTAAAATCAGCATGAAACTTGTTCTATCTGATGTCAAATATTAGAGTTTGTATTGGACGGTCCACAAGGATAAGACACAGCTCCACATGAGTTTCACTCCATGTGACATTTGAATCAGAGATTTTGATTAACTAACCACCTGAACTAACGCGAGTTTTCTCGTTTAATTAGAATTTGGATAAAAACTTAGAGTTCCACACCTTTTGATAAATTAAGGCGAGTTTTCTCGTTTAATTCAAATTTGGGTAATAATTTATTGTAGTTTCGTATTTATTTATATATTTTCATGTCATTGTGATTAGTTTCTCTGTATGAGTATATGTACTTGTGAGACACTGATTTATTATATTTCTAATGTCAATGTGATCAGTTTCTCTGCATAAGTTTTTAACTTATGAGACACTGATTTATTCTTCAATATATAATTTATATAACACATCTATGATATGCATATTTTTTCATTAGTATTTTGTATGTGGTTATTTTTGATGAATAAATTAATTATTTGTGTGTAGCCTATCAGATAAAGTTATATTTTTGTAGTATTTTGAGTAGGCATTTTCCATATATTTCTGAATTGGTTCATAGTTCCCATATATACAACTTCTTCTATTAAGTTCTATATTTCCATAACTCGCTGACTGAATACATATTTCATTGTGTTAACAGAATCTATATTTCTTGTTCATTCAATGATCAACTTCAAATTCAGAAATTGATGCGGGCATAACCGTTCAATACTTTCTTACATAATCCTGCCGTTCTTCCAGGGAGATTACTCTTATCATAAGAAACGGTCTGGATTAAGCCAGCCTATATCTTGTAGTTAAATTGATACACATCGATTCAATTTATCTACCAGTAGTTTTGCAATCAGCTTGCCAATATAAGTTATGTTTACTTTCAGAGCTGATTAACCTAAATGTAATTGGTTTTTGTTTCATATATTTTTGTCACTGTGATCAGGTTCTCTGTACAAGTTAAATTTACTTTGGAGACACTGATGATATGTATTAATTTTTGTGAATTTCTGATACACATTTACACAGTATTAAATTAATTGCTTTCTATTAAATAGTATAAGTTATGTATTCTCTGTGTAATAATTGTCATGTTTAGTGTGTGTCAGTCAGAATAGGTATATTTATTTCCATTATTTTTGTTCTCTTAGGAATATTGCTTAAGTTTTCTGAGCCCTGTTGTGTATTTTCCTGATGCAGATTTGCTGGGAATGATTTTTGGAACCTCGGTTTGTGTTCAATCGTTCCTGTTGAAATTGCATTATATATTTATTTATGTATAAGATAGCTGCTCAGATTGCTTGTTGGAATATTCAATTGTTTTTTTCTTTGTGTATTGATTTAAATTGAGATAAATTAATTAAAAGTACCTACAAAGTTTTCGGAAGTTTAGAGGGCAAATCACTTGTAGTATTGCACTATTGCTAGTGCACTTATCAATTGATTTGCCAATCATACTCTGAAACGCTTGGAATTGGGTATTTACATACAGTGACGCTTGATTGGTCAGAGTGGAATAAATTAATTGATAAGCCTGTTACGCCTGATTTATTTAGGGTCGGGTTCAATTGAGATGTCCAGTACTAATCAAGGTCACAACCTACCAGGTCAAACTCCCATGTATGGCTTCAACCCACAACAAAGCTATGGATATCCACAGAATCCACACCCGTCACCATACGGGCACGGGTATAATCCATGGCCAGCTCAAGCACCAGGTTATTATTCACCAGGTGTGCCATATTCCACCAATCCCCGGTATAGTCCGGAGTATTCGGCTGGGTGTCGTCAACAGCCCAAGACCAATGCTGTGCACATGCCAGTGTCACCTGGACTTGAACAGCCTCATGGCAAAAAGACGCTACAGGGAGACGACAAAACCGTGAAGATACCAATAACAACTGTGTATGGAGAGGAGAATAAGCGTTTTATAGAAGAGGTACAAGATTCAGACAGTCTTGCAATCGAAGCGCTGACGTTAATTCAAGACTATGTTGATAGGGGCTTGTGTGGAATTAACGTAGAATCCACCATGCTAAAACTACGGCGCGAGAGGTCAAAAGCTTTCACGGGAATTTGCGAAGCCGCCAATGAGATTGATACCATTTTCTGGGAGGTTAGAAACAAATTTGACCAACGGATGGGTTACCAGGACTTAGCCAAGAACAAAAGGAACAAAGTCAGGCAAAATCTTCAATTAAGGAATAAGAAACAACAAGAGTGGAGGGACATAAATTCCAAAATACGGTTTGTCTACTACAAGTTATTGTGTTATTGTGATAAGCCCATCGAATCACCCTCATTGAAACCCATTGGCAAGAGAGAATCGAACAACAGACCAAGACGTGAGCGAAAGAATAAAGAATGGAGACATGAAATGGCCCAAGAGATATTGGACATCCAGTTTGGAGATCAGAGCACGGGTTTTCAAGAAGAGGCGCAAGAGTTAGACTGTCTTCGGAAGGAGGTGCGGGACTTTGTGGATGAGTATAAACATGCCCAAAATATCGCCAATCCAGTCCTATACAAGGTAGTTTGCTTTCTAAAAGAACTAGAATCGCAGATGAGAAAAAATCTGATACAATATTACCTAGCTAATATTGAGATGATGTACTTCTTAAAAAATCTGCGTAATAATGATAAGCCGATGAATTTCTTTGGAGCTAAGACCAAGCTATGGCGATTGCGTCAAAGTGGAGATAAGGCACAAGAAGAATGGCGACAGACCCATTCCGTGGTCCGTCTAGTCCAAGAGAAGTTCCAGAAAATATACAGGAATTATACTAAAGGGGAAGATGATGATTCTACCATGAGGAAAAGGGCCAGGGGCAGTCCAATTGATTTAGATAGGGAAGAGATGGCGGACAACAATAACGACTCACGAACTTCTTCGGCGCAGAGAGATCCTCCCCGTCTTGATTCCCGAGACATTGAGGTTCCAGTATCGCCCTCAGAAGAAAGGTCTCCCAAGTCTTCGATACAGAGAAATCATCCCCGTCTCGATTTCCGAGATTATGATGTTCCAGTATCGCCCTCAGAAAAAATGTCTCCCAAGTCTGTGATGCAGAGCGATCCTCCCCGTCTCGATTCCCGAGATCTTGAGGTCAAAGTATCATCGTCTTTTGCTAAAATGGTAAGCGACGAAGAGTTACATTCTGATGAAGAAGCAGATGCGATTATCCCTGCGAATATCCTGGATGTTCACATGGTGCGAGCCAGAGATGAGAAAACAAAGATGGCATCCAGAATGGCCGCACATGACCAACCATTATGTACGAGTCCCAGAGAGACCGACAGTGTTCCGGCAGATTGCCATCCTAATCAAACGGTCAACACATCAGAAGACACTATGGCAGGGCAAGTGGCCTACAACCAGCCAGCATCCAAACAATATCTACACTTACTTGTCAAAAAGTTGCTACAAGGCGGATTATCATTTCAGAGTCAGTCAGGGTTGCGAACATCAGTCACAAAGCTCCAGGTCCGCAAAGATTCCCGACAAACTTCTTCGGAGCAGAGTGATCCACCCTCAGAAGAATGGTTTCCCGAGTCTGCTTCAATGCACAGGGATTCTCCCCGTCTCGATTTCCGAGAGTTTGAGGTCCCAATATCGCCATTAGCAGAAACGTTGACATCCAGATCCGAGTCTCTCGACCCAACTCTGATGTTTCCCAGCTCTGAGTTGAAGACTGAAGCTCCAACAACCACGAGTCTTCCTATTATGCCGACACCCGCTTTATCATTGGAGGTAAATGATTCTGCGCCCGGGCCATTTTCCAACGATGAACAACCAGGGACACTGGTGCAGGAACTGACAACCTTGTCCGACAAACTGCTGAATGTACACTCTGAAATAGACGACATGCAACTCCTGACACCAGATGAGTATGCATTCTATTCAAGAAATGCAGTTCAGCATAAACCACTATCGCCGGATGAGACATATATCAACCACGATGCCAACACAAGCTTCTTACAAGATGAAGAGTCGCCGATCTATGATATCAATCTAGAATGGGACGATAGCGTTTCTCTGGAGCTGAGGTCAATAGATTATTCAGAATCTGAAGAAGATGCAGTTCTGCTTCAGCAGCAAGGATGGTCAGGTGGAGACAGAGGCGATCTGAGAGACGCCCAGATCCCTCTTCTCACACAGTTTGAGTCTTTGACATCCGATGGCGATATATCCTTCCTTGAATACGAGAAAATTGGCTTTAACTCGACCATGTATTCGATCACACAGGCTTCGCTGATGCTGATTCGGCAGTCCTGGAATCAGACGTTAACATCTCAGACGCTGTTCCAACAGTTCGGGAATCATCCGCTATTGTCTTAGATGCTGCATCAACAGTTCTAAGCCAGGTTCCCTTTGACTCTTGTGGTGAAACTGCGGGTCAAATGAACAAGCCACCTTTCTTTGACGATGAACAGCCAGAGCAACATCCAATATATCTGAAGCCTCCGGACATCGTGAATGATGTTTTATCAACAACACAGGTATACGACCAGCCGAACCATCAACTGGATAATGACCTATTGACTAAGGGCAGTTCGGAAAGCAGGTCGACCTGGATCTGCAAACCAAGTTCAGGTTTCATACCTGTAAGTGCCGAACAAACATACAGGGAGAACCCAAGCCAGAATCCAATGAGTCACACCTGGCTCCGAAATAAAGCAGGTTCTCCAGATCAATGGCCTTGGGATCCTGGTGGCAAATGAGTCCGAATCAGACGTGGATCGCTAGTAGTAACTACAATGAAGAGATCCACAGCCATGGTATCATCAGAACCCATGGCAAACTATTAAGACCATTACTTGTCGCCAGAATGATGCGGGTTCCAGTATGGAAATGTACCACCATGACTCACTGAACAGAATCATATGCTTGTTCGCAACGTTTAAATGATGTTCACAGTTAATGCAGCAATGAGTGAATCCAACATTGGGGTTGCGTTGTCGGTAATGGATATCGGGCCAGCTGATAGACTACACCGACATTGAACCACCATTTGTATGTTGTACTGAGAATGCCGGGCCCCGGTTTCTCTTTCACTCTGCATTGATGTACATATTCCACGAAGCATAACACGCAGAACCCAGTCAATGGTTATCGGTCGAGTGGACCAAGAAGTGAATGTCAGCAGCTATTCACCATGGCCAGAGTATACATAGTGCAGACCACCTCTATACGGTTCGACAGAAGGAACTTACTGTACCTACGACATGCGTTCCGGATCAAGAACTTAACTGGTCACCCAATGGAGCCAAGACATTGGGCGGTGTAAACAAGCTGGCCAGACAATCATTTGACCGATACAATGGCGAAGACATTACCAGATACGACAGAAAATGGTAGTTGGATGATACGAGATGCTGAGAAATTCCACTCTGCCAGCCATCCATATGACGGTGCCTTCCCCGACCAAGTTACAAGTGTTCGTCAGTCATCCGATGTTCAGGATCCAATGCGTCGACTACAAGACTCTGCAACCGAGCCCACGGAGGCCTATGACGTAACAGAAGTCTTGTTGGAACTTGGACTGACTAATGACGATGGATGGACGAATTCTTCAACCCCCTCCAACAGGGCCTTCTTTTCAAAGCTTGGGGGAATGTAGTGGTTTTAGGTCCCGAAGAGTACCGGTTATCCGGTACGAGTGCACCCGAGGATGTGACGTTACTCCCAGCTATCGAGAAGAACAGAACAGAACTGAATCCCGACAAGACAACACCGATATTGGCAGACATGTTGAATATGACTTTACCTTGAATTATGACATCTAATACTTTACAATAAACCATGTTAATAGACAATATAATGTCCTGTTTGATTTCAGTATACAGGCAAATCAAGCACATAAATTCCTCCATGTTCATAATCGGTTACATAAATTGATGAAAACGGACTTTGAGAGTCAAACATGTGTTGTAATTCAAAGTGGTCTGAAATATTTGTCCGTGCGTGGATTCGGCGAATGTTGGATATGTTGTTCCTGTGGCTTTACCGGTTCGAATGATACCAAAATGAGCATGTATCCCAGACAAATTTGATATGCTAATATAATTGAATATTGTCTTAGAAAAATATATACTTTAAAATTATAAATTTCTCGAATTCGGCGGTTATATTGCCAGAAGATTGTCCCAATTGACAACCAAATTATCTCTATGTATGTTCTATCATATGTTACTATCAATATGGAATCCGTTTTGGTCAGAATTTTTCCATATTCACTGAGGGTTTGCATATCAGTGGGTTTTGACTGGAAAATTATTCATTTGGCGGCCATCTTTTACGTCATCTTAGATCCTGAAGTTTCCCATGAGCGGATGTTTGCGAATTTTGGATATGTTGTCGAATGACACAAACACAGCTTGTATCCAATTTCTTCCGGGTTGATCCCCAAATTCAGCTTCAACGACCATACTACTTGTTATGTTAGATTGTTTAAAAGTTGAGTGACATAACTAGGGGTCAAACTACCCCTTCTTATTTGAAAATGCGGCATAAATCCGCTTCGTAAGGTGGGTTTTCATGTTTAGTATATATCTAAGAATGACAATAGAAAATTTCAGAGACTTACGCGAAAGTTCGAATAAAAGTGATTTTTTCGTTTTGAGGGATTCTGTTTAAATACCCTTCTTATCTGAAAATGCTGCAAAAAAACATTTCTTAAGTAACGTTTTTTAGGACTCGAAAGTACGGCTAAATGTGATTTTCGTGGTTTTTGGTGGGTACTTGCCCCTTTTGTGCTGTAGTTGCGGAACTTAAGAATTGGGTTTGTGCCGTCAGCCCCGTCCTCCCGACAACTCAGGCACATAAACCTTTCGTACTCATTAGTTCGAATAATACGTGGGCTCCCCGACTATAATGCATTCAAGATATCTATAATTTGGCACGAGTTTGCTTGATGTAACGGTTCCAGTACACCAACTAATCACAAAATATAATTCCTGCATAATCAGGATGTCCTTAATTACGAATAATTGACATTGTATCGAGTTTCTTCACTTTTGACAAAAGGTACCGACCAAACGTGTACCAAATTTTAAATGAACGGGATTAAGTGTGGGTAAATTATTATATTTAGTTATTTGCTGCATCAAGATCGAATTTGCCATTATTTTATAATTTAATCACAATCTGTCAATCCACATAATAATATAAAACCATTGGTTGTCACACATTTATAGCCATTAAAGTTATTTCTCGATAACCTAAATTTCACAGTGGATCAACGGACAGAAACGGAAACCCGAAGTTATGGAGTCCGAGGCGAGGAGTCTTTGTTTTCAAAGTTTGCAGACACTTTCTGACACCGTTTTGCTGCAAATAAACACATTTAGACACACCTTCTAAATAGGTAAAGGTAAGTAAATATTTCGTCACTGATAGTCGGCCCCCGACGATCGGTTGAAATCAGTTGTCAGCGTTCTATCGCGAAAAAATACCTTTGAATCATCGCCGCGAGACGATTTCTTCCGCAAAATATCCAAGAAAATGCAAATTCTCACAATCATATCAGGCAATTTTTGTCACAACCTATATACCAATCGAAAGACCTGTTCTCCTCATACAAACGCATATATTGAATATCGTCAAGGAGTGTCTCAGTGTTCCAAAGACACCCACTTAGAAATTACTGTCCGGTTTAGTCCCGAAAATTTACGCGCGTGAAACTGAGATGCAATCATGAAGTCTGGAAAACAGACCCTTTCTGTTGTATTTAAGATTGTTTCTCGTATCATCACTTTCCGAAGGCCAATGTAAATAAATTGGGACCGTGGTGGGGGGGGGGGGGGGGCGAATTTTAACTTTTATATTTTATTATTCCTAACATAAATGGAAATGGTCAATTCCGATATTGAATGCAGTGTCCTATCTTCACGACTTCATATTCTATGCGCGTTATATTATTAGTTTTTAAGCTGTTTGTTATAACTGCATAACCTTAATCGAAACAACAGTTATTTTTTAAATAACTGACAAATCCCAATGACGAGATATCAGGTGTTAAAACCTTTTTACATTTATTTAAACCGTACTGTTACAGTGTCAGAAATTATATCAATTCGCAGTCGAGCAAATCCGATCAATCACGAAGGTGTTCAATTAAGCCTATTAAGATCAGAACAATGTAAATGATTCCCGAAAACAAACTGAGTTCTAATTAAATCTTTAGAATAGCAATGAGCGATGTTTTATAAAACGACTAGCATTGTAACATTGTAACTTCTATATAACAATGGGTTCAACGCGCGAAATCTCGTCATTGTGAGTTACCAACGATACAAATAAGAATAAAGATTCATTGTTCTATTTTCTAATCAATGGCGATTGTTTTACAGACAGTTTTGATATTTTTTACCCACTGCGAAGGTCGTATCTCCATTTAACTGACATATGAAATGCGTTTCAAACTTCAACTGACCCGACGGACATATCAATTATTAATTCGATCCTTACACTTTGGAACATAGCATTTTTGGAAAAACAATTTCGATCACTAAAAATGACAATAGATGAGAAACTGCAGCATCAATCTTGAAACAACTGTTGTTTCTTCCGGTGATAAGTTATGTGGTCCAAATTGTATTCTATAAACGATTATATTATTGTGCCTGGGTCAGAACTCTGAATGAATCTTCATTGAAAATCGTGGTGAGATAAATATGTATGTATATACTGCCAAGATGGAGTTTAAGAGATGTATAAAGCTTACTCACGTGTGGTATGTGAAACATTATTCATCACGACAACAGAGCGACAATATCTGGTCTTGCTCCAACGACAAACGCGACAGCAATAGTTGCATCAGAAGCTGTAACTCCCCGTAGAGAGTATACGGGAATCAGATAAGCGCGGGGAGCTATTGCATAACAGTGCACGATACTTATCACGCTTTCTCACTTAGTGGGTGTTTATACATTAGCCGGCTAAGATCCTATCCGAGTTAATCGGTTAACGATAACAATATAGTGTTTATACTTCGCCGGGTAACAATTACAGCTATCCGGGGATGCAGCTATCCTGTTTTCATCTTATGTATTAAATTATTCAATACAAGCAACTTGTCGTATAGATTCTAATTCGCTCTGCATTTGAGTTAGATCTTTATCTGGTGGCATTCCGTCATAGATGATTGCCTTTCAACAATTAACTCGAGCAATATTATTTTGTAAGCAATGATAGACCAGTCCGCTTTTAGCCTGTGTATATGGGTCAGTGTGTCAGCTTGATTTGCTGTGATTAGCTATCCATCGGTGGTCACGCACCTTGATTATAATCTATTATTATAAATACTGTCTGATGATGGTGTGCAACGCAACCAAAGGAGGTTTATTAGCAGGTGTCATGCAGGCACACGTACTATGCACGTGCATGTTACATTTGTTGCGTATTCAAGGGAATTCCATGTGCGTGTGCATGTACATGTATGTTCATATATATGGAAGAAATGAGATGGCACGTTTCAATGGATTCAAACGTAATGGACAGTTAGTTAAATAATCTACTTGTGAACATGTATAGTCCACGCTGAGTGCGTTGTGGACACATGTGACCCGCCATTTCAAATCCAGTCGTAAGTCGGGATTTTTTTTACCCTTTGCCAATGCATTCGCTTATATATGCGAGTCGACCATAGGTCGCCTCGCATATATAAGAGAATGCATTGGCCTAACATTTTTTTACAATTTTAATAATTTGTTCTTGTATTCTTGAACAATTTTATAATTTCACCCATACAGAGCCCCAGAAAAACATGAGCAGACGACACTCTTCTATATGCTTCTATATATGTGTGGGGCTCCCTGCAGGGTAATGGATGTTTTTTATTTTATGTCCTAAAAATTGTAAGAAACATTTATTTAAAAAAAATGATAAAAAATTGTTAGGCCAATGCATTCTCTTATATATGCGAGGCGACCTATGGTCGACTCGCATATATAAGAGAATGCATTGGCACAGGGTAAAAAAATCCCGACTTACGACTGGATTTGATATGGCGGGTCACATATACATACAGTGACGGGTTTAGAGGTCCTGCTTTGTAGGGGGTGCGACTGTCCATTGTTGGAATTTCCAACTGCACCCCACCTTGAATCTAACCCAACTCACAAGTTCGCGTAATCCCGAGCAATATTTACATTCTTTACCGAACAAAGTTTCCGATTCTTTGTATTTTTGCTCATTTTCATGACATCGTCATACTCACATCAAGTTTTCTGCCACGTGTTACCTCGAATCATTACAGCAGAAAGAACAATGGACGCACAAGTGAAGGTCAGTAATATATGTCCCATATGTGTCCCATATATGTCAGTTTATCGTCATATTTTCAAATATTATTGGGAGAAATTACTCGGTATTTGTCATTTGGTGAGGAAAATTCTTCATTTCCACAACATTTTTACAAACTAATACTCATAAAAATTCGTCGTATCTTTTAAAATATGGAGCCCCTGACATCTACTGGGGGATGCTAAAAAAATCAACTATAACTCGCATTTTTGTTTTTCGAGAAAAGAAGCTATAATGAAAATATGGTGAATGTTCCAGTTCTCTGTTGAGAGCTCCGATTCTTTGGAACTTTGTCGCGGTGGCTCCGCATATGTGCGGAGTAGTTTTTACTTGTCCACATCCAACCCCAAAATCATGTTCAAACAATTATTGTGGATATTGTATTGGATTCACATTACCTAAATACAGTTATCGGCTCACACTTATAACATATCTTTCTCTCACAAAGTTAATACATGCAAACAATTACTGAACACATTTGATATTGTTGTTTCTTGCGGACATTATTTCTCTTCGTGTGCACGTACTGTTGACATTATCTAGTTCATGAAGTTTTTATATTGATTGATAAGTTTCAGCCAGAGGGATAATAAATTTAGCATATGTCACTGGGCAATAGTCGTTTCGTTTTATTTTTAGTAAAAACTGGGACAGGAATTGTGACTATTGTTAGAACTGTAGAACATTTTTGAAAGCACTTTTATTTTATGATACTTTTAAGTGAATTTTATGTATAGTATGCGTTTCTCCTGTTTATGTTTAGGCGCAGTGAAGTAAATACGTCTGCGAACGAGTTTAGATTTCTTTTTGTCCCCCGAATTTTGTGTGAGACTTTTAAAATAGCCGATGCACGTCCCTCCGTCAGGTCGTCGAGTCGTCGGGACGCCCGCGCATCCGTCCGTGCGGAAGGATTCCGGATGAGAACTTTATTTTGGGCTAACGGATCGAAACTAAATTTGGTATGCGAGTTTATGAGCTCGAAATACAGGTCAAGTTCGGTATGGAGTTATGGCTCCTTTTTCGACAGAATTTTGTCATTTTAAGGTTTCCGGATGATAACTTTAGTTTGTGTGATCGGATCTGAACCAAATTTGGTATGTAAGTTTATGAGCTCCAAATACATGCCAAGTTCGAACAAGGGTTCGGTCCGCCAATTTTGCCGGAGGTATGGTCCTTGTCGAATTATAATTTTACGATTATTTTGGTTTCCGGGTGATAACTTTAGATTATGTATTCTGATTGTTTTTAAATTCAACTGAATCTCTTGATATGTGGTACGTAGGTCAAATTTCAGAAGACAAAGGCCGAGTTTGAAGTTGGTCACGGTCCAATGAATTTTGACAGAATTAAACAAAATCTATCCTTAATATAAGTTACTAAACAGCCACCTTTCGGGGGACACGAGTTCGCCGACCTTTTATTGTTGTTGTTGCTGCTGTTGATGACGAGTTTTAGCAAAGAGACAAGGACACTTTAAGCGTTTCGCCACAGTCTTGATTGTTGAATTTACATGAAAAACATTTTCACGGTTTTCAATATCTATTCCTCAGAAATGGCGATACTATTATTGTCAAGCAATGATTGAACATGGACACGAGATGCTGCAGCATACCCTCATTGCACACAAGGACATCGAGGTTATCTTGCTGTGCGGCGTATCGAGTGATGATATTCGCAACACACAGTACATGGCGAAGCATTTCGGGATTATTCTAAAAAACACTACTCTGTGACGTGGCATCCATCCGCTTAAACGAGGATGATTGCGTTTTTACTTTTCCGGAAGAAACCAAAGCCGACACATCTGAAAGTTCTCTGGAGAAAGTGATGCGAGATGAGAGTTTACACAAAGAACTGTTTCAAGGAGAATCGGACATTAACATGACATAATCTGACTCTACTCGTGCTATAGACGAATTGTCACAGTTGTTGTCAGATATAGTAGACTTTCTCATTGAGCATGACCGACTGGATGAGTGGCAATGTTTCATGCGAGAGTTAGCAACCAGACGTTTTCCATTAAATAACATTGCCTTTCAATTATATCTCGATGTCCGTAAAATATAGACATTCGGTTCTATCTAGCGATGACATAAAAATGTGGTCATTAATATTAGGGACATCATAGGACGCTATACAGAGGGAGACACTTGGTGTAAATGTTTTATTTGCAATTAAGTGTTCTTTGAAGCAGCTGTATAATATCGGACGTGCCAATGGATCTGATTACACATGTAAATGGATATGGCCGCCTCTCATTGTGTGTCATGTTTATGACTAATTATGTAGTCATATTAGTAGAAATCAAGCGGGCGGCATGTACTACTTTATCTTAAGCCCCGGTTCCATATTCCCGATTTTCAACCCCGAATGTTCCCGAATGACTCCCGAATCATAATTTTGCAAAAATCGTGGAGTAAGTTCGGGACGAGTCGGGACAGTGAATTTTTACCCCGAACATGATCGGGGATATCGGTGCTATCGGGGTCGATTCGGGGCAATTCTGGACTCGCTCCCGACAGTTTTGAAATGTTCAAAACTATCGGGAACCAAGCCGAATCGCTCCCGATTGTCAATCATCGTGAGAAATTCGGGAGCAATTCGGCACCTATTCGGGAGTAGTCTGCAGTACTCGGCAATATTCGGGTGGAGTAGTCGGCAGTATTCGGTAGGTTATTCCCGAATTCGCCATGTGTGGCTGCTTTTATACTGAGATCCGGTGTATCTGCAAAATTGGCCATCGATTCGGGACGTTCGGCAGCAATTGAATACCAATTCGGCATCAATTCAATTCCAGTTCGGCATTGATTCGGGGTATTCGGCAACAATTCGGTGTAAGTCGGTAGTAATCTGGGCAATTCGGCAGCCACTCGCATGAAATTTCGGTATCAGTTCGAGATAATTCTTGATCATTCGGGAAGAAATTCGGAAGCATTCTGGAATACTCGGCAATGTTCGGGACGATTAAATTTTGTCATAATTCGGAATCAGTTCGGCGGCTTTTTTGAATAAAACTCGTCCAGAATTCACTCGAATGCTGCCGATTTGGTCTGGTCCCGAATTGGTGCCGAATATTATGGAATATACTAATTCGGGACAGAAAATAGGGAATATGGAACCGGGGCTTTAGCAGAGAATCGAGCTATTCGCAGAGAACAGAACGCTCGGTAGAGAATCGGAGTCCTCAGTTCATCAAAGCGCATGTAAAGTAGTTGAATAAAGTCATGCATTAAACTGAAAGTTTAAGCCACTTGACCTGATGAACTCGTATGATGCGCAAAATGAACTCGTACATGCACGTAAAACGACACGACAATTATTATACATCTTTCGCATTAATAAACTACGACAGATGATTATTACGAATAGGGTACTACGTCACTAGAATGTGTGTTATTTCTATTCGTTGTCGTTTTCCCCATTCGCTGTTACGATTACGGTTTCGGATTTTCAACAAAACTCACAAATACATGACATAGTAATAAGTTCGTGATCGTTTCTCAGCTCCTCAATGTTGGAGATGATTCTGAGATAATGTCCTTAAATTGTGATCGCCATGTGGCATTAATTTTTACCTATTAGTGATAATCAATTCGTTCTTCGTTATGAAACGCGAGAATCTTGCCAAACACAAAGTGCTTTTTGAGCTATGATTTGATAACTAATAATTATTGCGAGTGGCAAGCACGATTGTTTTTGGACCGACTACAAGTAGCTATTCGTAATAATAATCTGCCGTCGTTCATTATGCGAAAGGTGTCCAGTACCACTCCCGTCTGCCTAGAAATGGTACCGGCATATTGTGTACTATAAACCTATTGACGAGTAGTTCTCTTAGAAAATGGTCATATGAATATACTATCTGTTATGTATACATGTATAAATATACATAGTATATAAACATTTCCCATCAACGATAAGGAACCCTTCTGCACTTGTTTGTATTTTATGTCTGTCATCTGCGTATGGTTCTTGAACATTCGTCCATTCCACGAACAGCTGACGAAGAAGTCATAATGACGTAGAGGCTGTGCCAGTTCCCCTCGAATCCCTCGCCGGTCGTTCAATTCGTTGCTGAGTGCTGAATTTTTCCTTAATGCAGGCATAAACTCTCTTCTTTATAAGAAATGACGCTGCTACAAAGATTCCCTGAGAACTGTTGGTGATTACATAGAGATAGCCTAACGCCTCGATGCCCGTGAAGGATGAGAGAAAACCGAAAATCCAAGTCAGACCCATGATCGACGCTATTCTCACATATGCGAAAAATCTTTTCTTATCCGGTTTTCGATGCAATATTCTGGCAGATTGGCCGGCTTGCCTTTCAATCGAGATAATTATCCAAACGAAGCAGACGGCGTCGTACATTAATGTCAGTAAGACTGGCAGAGCAAACATATACACTGTTGCCATTGGGACAGATATCCAACAAATGCCACCATCGCCGTAGCCGATGTGGAACCCTCCTGTGCGAACAAAGTCGAGAATGACGGAAATAATTGTAACCATCGTTGGAAGGATCGATGCAACTATTGCGTAACGTATAAATGTTTTCGATGGATTTCCGGTCGGTGTGTTGTTGACGAACGTTCTTTTGAAGTCAAATGAGATAATTGTAACCCATGAGAAAGACGCTAACAGGAACCAATGGAGGGAAACGGCGATAAAATAACAGAACTGCTTGTGGTTGGTGGTTGTCAATAATAAGAGAATTTGCGCAAACATCAAACAAGAAGCAAAAGCAACAAGGCATTTGCCAGGTAGGTTCAAAAGTTTCTTGCAAGAAAGGTAGATAACAATTGTGGCCAAAAGTGAGAGAACAGAGAATCCAAGTAGAACGTTCGACAGTATACTCCTCACTGACTTTCCACGTGGCCATGCGACATCTGTGAGATTGGACGCGCATATATACAGTGTCTCGTCTCTAACCGTGAAGACCGATCCAGTAAGATCAAGTGATGTGCCGTTCAGAATAATTGTTGTTTCGTTGTACATGCTAATGTTACCGTGTAATTGCGCCATATCGCATTTCAAATCAACGGGATAATGTAGACAAACTAGTGCCAATGTTTTGCAAGGAACATCTCGTGTGGAGAAAACAACTTCTTCAAAGGGAATGTGAAGCAAAGATGCGAAAACAGACCCATCGAGGTAAAGATAGTCACTCTTATTGTGTGTTGCTCCAATGAATTCTGCGTCGCAAAGTAGGGTTGTCTCTCCTGACTTGCAATCCAGTGGTCTCTCGTCGACGTTGGTCAAAACTAATGTTAGTTGGTTGGGTATAATGTCGTCTGGAAAACTCTCCTCAAGTATTTTCTTGATTTCATAGATGTTATCTGATTTGAACGAAACTTTCAACACTTTCGATTGAAGTAAGTGTGTGAAGGATTCTTGGAGCTGCAAATCCTGAGTCTCGTCGCATTGTTTAATGTCGAAATCTGGGAACACGAGAAGCGGCTTGAATAACATTGTTTCTCGGGATATTCTTGGACCGGCAGGTTTCTCTTCCGAAACATTTACATTCGTTTTAATTTTCAAAAAAGTTACAGAGTTCCACGTATGGTTCACGCACTGGGCACGTTCATAATATGTCATACGCGGCGAACCATCATCTGACAAACTCACAATTTTTTCAAACTGAATATTAAGATGTGTTAAGAAATATCCTATTCGGGAATCTCTCGAATGACTGCCAAATATTTCTTCAATTGATTCAGTCACGAAGTACTTGATGTAATATTGTCTGTTAGGTCTTCCATACAATTGTCCAGTTCTGTTCTTAAATCGAGAGTCGTCACATGCCTTTTCTGAGGATCGGAAACATTGCCGATTGATGTCAACACACCGACCCATACTCCGCAGTAGTATCTGATTTTCGTGGCATGTCAAGAGCGGCCTTTCTACACCACTTGCGAAGCTGGTAATATCAGAGAGATCAAAATTGAATAAAATGTCAATACCCGGCGGTAGTTCGATGCCACTGTTGGTTTCCGCTGCCCATCCGATGCACACAGTAGAGTAATCCCGCACACACAGGTCACAATACCGATTCCTTACACGATACTTAACCGGTTGTGTTTGCCAGACTACATGACATCGCCACCACGCTACTATGTAATCTGATTCCTGAGAAATTCGGCATAAAACCTGAGCGTCGGGATTCACGACGCCAAGTGATTTGACCCTTTCGTTATTACAAACGTTGTCTGCATTGTGTTCTTTCGAAAAGTGGATCTTCACTATTCGTTCAATAGTAGGCATCCCGTGATAGGAGTATGTGACATTACACGATCCGTAAATAGTTGTCCAACTCATAAATTTCGAATACTCATCCGGACATCTTGCGGTCTTGTTCCATGAGAGTAGGCGATCGTTAGTAAAACCATTACATATCCCACAATACATATTTTTAAATGTGATGTGAGGGACAGCCACGGAAGACGCCAGAATATTGAAAGGATCGTCAATGTGCGGTAACTCACACATCAATTTTGTCCAGTAAACGACATTCCCTCTATGATAGCATTTGTCAATTAGGGGGATGCTATCATACACCGTTACGGCATGTATGTTCTCCATAGTTCGCATCACACTATGATTTCTAAACCACACCTTGTAATCAAAATATTCGATGCCATAATTGTCTCCAGGTGTGTTGTTGAAACCGCGTTCAATGAAATCAACTGCTTCTTCGGCACTATATATTTTCAAACAGACGTAGAAATAATCCTCACAGCAGTCCCCGTGGATTAGACAATCGATATCGCACCCACAAACTTCAGATGTGTGGTATATTCCGCATTTATTCTCATTGCACGGGCCGTCTCTTCGTAAGAGTACAGGTTTCGGTTTCGGATACAGTGTGGTGACATTGTCAGTTTGAATAGTAGAAAACGGGGGATAAGGTGTTGGTGGTACATCGAAGCTGGTTTGTAACTTCCGGCTTCTAACGCCCCTTATTTCTGTCAGTGAACGCGCAACCCTTGTCTCTCTTACATTAGTCCAATCTTTTGAAGTGGTCGGTTTTGATATCAGATCTGCTGTACGGATTCTTCGAATGGTTCTCGCGTATTTCTCATAAGTCCTTTCGCGATCAATTGACCAGTAATCTTCGGAAGTCTCTGTTTGATGAGAAATTGAGTTTATTAATCGACCGGTAATCAAATTATGCGAAATTACTGTCCTTCTTTCATCTGAAACGGTTCTCCTGGGCTCCAGGGAATCCGCTGTCAAGAGCGCGGCATTCTCGAGACCAGCGTTGGTCCAGTCTTCTTGCGTAGAAGCCCGGACACGTAGCTGATCAGATGGCGCCCTTCGTCGTATGTACGTTTGAAACGCTTCTTTCCTCGGTGTGATACCATTATTTCTAGGTGTTAACACACCAGTGGCAGCCGAATGTGTCGCTCCAGATCTAACGAAGTTTTCCTGCGACACCAACAAGTAGAAAATCACCAGAGTGCCTGTCAGAATATAGATGATAAAACTGTTACCTTTTAAGTATTTCAATATGTCAGATATATTATGTGGCATAATTTGAAGGCGGTTATCTATTTAAGTGTTGCCACCGACGCGTTTTCGCGTTGTCCCGTTGTCAACACACTTTATCCGAAACCGGAACATGTACGTTTATATATATATCTTTATTGTCCTCCTCGTGGGAGAGTATAATATATAGTATTACACAAGAACATATATATACAGTTCAATAAGAAGAATATGTAGGTTTACAAACAGTTGGGGTAAATGATAAGTAACGTATATACAAAGCTGATCCACGTACACTCCCAATCATACGCCTTAAACAGCTCAACCATCGCACACATTTACCATTTACCACCAACGATCACACGCACCCACGCATACACACACGCACACGCACACCCTCACCCTCACACACACACCCCATTCAGCATGCATAAACACTCGCATACATTCATAGTTATACATACGCACGAACACGCATACTCTCACACAGGCACACACACCACCTGTCTCTCTCTCTCTCACTCACCAACCTCACACGCGCAGACACGCACGCATACATGTATAGTGATACATATGCACCCACAGACGACGGCACACATACACGAGTATCTAGGCAGACAACAGACTGGCGCATGCCCACATAATGTCACATGCAAGAACAAATATAATACATGCAGTGTCACAGGCAATTGGATATATAAGTAATAGAATAGCATAAATGTACGTGGTCAAGCTATCTAAACATTTGATTCAGTGTATAGCTGCCAACATAGACTTCATTTTGCAAACATAAATTAGATCTTGATTGCAACCGCGCATTACATATACGATAGACTGGTTTGAATGCATAACACACGTACAATTGCACACCAAAGCGAATGCCCCCACCAAGAGAGCAAAAGATGGAGTGTGTCAACACAAGGCCTACCTTTGTCGGCCAAGCGTCAACGAACACCACCTCCGCTCTCTGGATAAACACAGCATTACATGACAATTAGTCAGTCGCCGTCAGAAACCTGCACAAAAACACGTAGGTTTGCCACAACTTGTGTGTATGGCCAACAATGAAAGAAACAGAATACATTGGATCTTCAATGAAAGAGAATAGTTCAACTGGCAGGTTGGTTAAATGTAATAGGAAGAGCTCTTCGTCGTCCAGTTCATTTGCCCAAAGAGAAAACAATATTCCAAATTCGTCAATCATCTCGTACCACATGTTGTTTCGACACTCCCTTAAAGCAGGGTGATTGCAGTGAATGATAATATGTTTAGGCTCATCTTCATTGCTTTTGTTACATAGCGTACATACATTTGCTTTTGTTGATGCTGTTTCGGCGATTAGTTTTGCGACTGTATAGAAGGCAACCCTTTTCTCTGGGTACATGCGGCAAGCTTTCCATATATGGGATGGTTGCAAGCAGGTTTGCATTTGACTAAACCGAACCAGGGACAGATCATTTGACATGTCCTCATGCCAGACAAACTCACAACGAATATTTATCGCGGTTTTAACGATCCGATTCCATTCCGATTTAGTCGGGAAAAGACCACTGTTGGAAAAGTTCTCAAGATATTGACTCAGATTATATGACGTTAGAACTTGTTCGATATCCGAAATGAATGAATTGTTATTTGAGAACTCTTGGGCGAGGTGCGAGTAGAGTCTGTTTACAAATATCTCTTTGCATGCTTTGGACGGCGAAAGGCGACAAAGACTTCCAAATAAACTCAACTTACGCGCATCAATGAACGAACAAATTGGTCGCATGCCCAGTAAGCCTAACGCGATACACGTTCTTGTCCTAACAGGGAAGCCTTGGATACGCTTAAGACAAAATCGGTGGATCTTTTCAATGGATAATGCGTCAGAGACGGTCATGCCACAAAGAAACTCAGTACCATATAGACCTTTTGGTAGAACAACCGACTTATAAATAATTTCACAGCTTAATGGTGTAATTCCTCCAGCATACAGACCGGTATTACTAAGGAGAAAATATGTTGATCTGATTTTGTCACAAACTTTCTCAGCTAGATCTTTGACGAAGTTTTGATTACTGATGTGTATACCTAGGTGAGTTAGTTCGTCCGTTTCTGACACACTGCCATCATTAAGCCTCCAATGTCTGATAATGCCATCGCTATGTCTAGCTGATTCATTGAATACAATGACTTTGCATTTAGTGGGGTTATACAGAAAACGCCATTTCTGGCTGTATGAAGAGCAGATGTCACACAAGCGTTGTAGGCCGTAGCTAGATAGTGACATTAACGTCATGTCGTCAGCCTGTGTTGGCGACGAACAATTTGTGGAGATAAGGCGAAAACCAAAGTTTGTAGCCTCGAGTGCATGCAATAAGTCATCGATATACATCACGTAGAGAAGAGGAGAGAGTATACCTCCCTGCCTTGCTCCCTGTTTTATTTCAATTGCTCTAGAAAGTATACCGACATGTTTAACAATACATGTTATACCACTGAGAAACTCCTTTAATAAAAGCCATATTTTACCATGAAAACCACGGAGGTGCAATTTCAACAATAACCCGTTTATCCAGACGGTGTCAAATGCCTTATGCACGTCTAAGAAACAAGCATACAGCTTGGTATGTTGTTCTTTGGTATAATTAATACTTTCATGTAATATGTATGAAGACATGAGGCAGCTTACTTTTTTCTGAAAGCAATACATTGTATATTTCTAAAGTGTTATCAGCTAATTCCCCTCCCAATTAATAGCGGCTTAACACTTCTTTTTCGACAGTTTAAGGGGAATAAGTATTTTATCCATAATATATATCCCCTACGATTAGATGAAATCAGTTTACAAAGTTCTACTGCTACATCACGAAAAATGCATTTTAAACATTAACTAACGAGTTTTCCTCAAATTAATTAACCTTTTGCAACAAACGCAGCTTGTTTTCATCAACGTAATACGACAGATAAAATGTGAGATCTTCGTCGCATTTAGAAATGAGTCAACAATTGTCCTACTTCTGGTAATTATATAGCCATTGACCCAATGCGTTGACGCTCAACGCCCATGACGCGTCAATGTGACGTTACATATTACGTTAATGGCCATAGACGACACATTTAACTTACCAAATTACAATAAATTACAGTGACGATTAATTAAAGGGATATGCTAGATTTTGTCCACTGACATAATAAATACGTTACGGAACGCTTAGTGGTCGGATAGTTTAATTTTTAGTTTAAACATATTTATTTGTCTAAATTGAATAATACAGAAGAAATAACACATATACTTGTATACAGACAATGGGATTGGAGGACAAGTGCTGACTAACTTATGAGTACCTCCTCTCCCGTTTGTTATTACACTGAAAAATAAATCAAGAATAATGACATTGCAACATGATTAACAAAAGCAAGTTGAACATATATACATGTACATTTCACCGGTCGTTCCCCACCCCGAGTCAGTCTTGTGTTTATATATGTATTGGTTTGGAAGTCGTGTATGTTTGAGACATTAGCTGGCTTGTATATATATAAGTTTGCAATAGTTAGTCGATAGAATCTAGTATTGTCTCACGGATGAATGATTGTACAGCTAAGAAATTTTTTTCATTGTCGCAATCGCGAAGGGCAGGGTATCCAAATAGCAGAATTTTTAGTGAGTAAATATTATAAGGAAGTAATTTGTTGAAAAGGCGAATTCTTGGGATCGAATGTAGGTAACAGTCAAAGAAATAATGGAAGGCGTTTTCTTCTCCGTTTCCACACGAGCAGTTTTTGGAACTTGCAATGTAATTTTGAACTTTATCTGACAGGAGGTTGCTACATTCACATCGTAATCTACAGTGATATATATTTTCAGTCCGCTTTCCTACATTGTAATACTTGGGGGGGGGGGGGGGGGGGGTTGGCTGTTTGAGGTTTAAAAGTGTTTAGATAACATTGTAGGTTAAGATCTCTAGTCTCAAGTTTGGTTGCATTCCAGTTTTTTTTACGCACGAGGGCATGAACGTTGACTCCAATCTTT
The DNA here is from genome assembly GCA_032622095.1 of Siphonodentalium dalli. Classification (NCBI taxonomy): domain Eukaryota; kingdom Metazoa; phylum Mollusca; class Scaphopoda; order Gadilida; family Siphonodentaliidae; genus Siphonodentalium; species Siphonodentalium dalli. Next base: position 196,414,927 of record CP136066.1, on the reverse strand, counting down.
TTGTATTAGGTTTAAAATGTATAAAGTTTGACGCAAATCTTGTATCGTGGTCGCTTATGTCTGAAAATTTAGGGGGAACTAAGTCAACTAAATATTTAGGCACTTTGCGGTTGACAATGTTATGGAAAAGTGAAAGATTTGAGATCAATATTAGGCTCGGCCGTAATATTTATCTCACTTCGCCTAACATGACACCATATCCGACCACTAAGCGTCCCGTAACTTATAATATACGGTTGGTTATGACACAAGAAGTGACAAAGGTACAAATGCCTCCATTCTGTACACGCTTCTCTGTTGACAGTTGAGAGTAAGAAACTATCCTTATCTATGTGACTGCATCGATGTCTTTGTATACACAATGTATATCATATTGATCAAGAAGATATGTTGTAGTAAAATCCTTTGTGATGGGCAACACAGGCACGATCGATGTGTCTAAGCAGGCTTCACGTGGGTTGCACGACTCCAATGTATTACTACACACTGTGGACATCAGATGGGGGTTTGTCTTAAATAGTTGCTGGGTCTTGCATGGTATGTTAATAATTATGCACAAAGCCAACATTGATGTTCTTGGCAGGCAATTGAACACATTGCAACTTGCCGTGACAACTATTATAGTCCAGGAGATATTGGTCGACCTCTGCACCCCCAGGACTCAACTTCACCCCACTAATTTTCTTTCTTAATGTCTCCTCTAATTTTTTTCAGTTGTTAACAAGAAAATAAAGTGGCCGCAGAGACTCCAGACAAGATGGCGTCAATTTTGTTTTATATGCACCAGGTCTCTTTGATCGCCGTTATAGTAAAGATGATATCACATGCGGTCTTGTTTTCCGCTCGTTTCGTTATGCTAATATACATCCCTTACAAATTAGCCAAAACTCCGACACCAGAGTCCAATATGGCGGCCAAATTGGCCGCCGAAATGTGAAAATATGCTATTTTTCTGACGTTTCACCACCTTTCGTTTGTCTCTGTGGGAAAATGTTGGCATCTTTGCGTCATGTTATACATTTATCATATAGATGAGTCATTGGTCATTGGCGAACACAAGGGGACCATAATATATATTCATTGTGGGATATTTTTGTCCGATATCACGTTTTCCCAAATGCCGGTATAATAGGTCAAAGCCGAATCTACGTTAATAACGCGATGTAATGTTTCGAATCAATGAATGTTATTGCTATCATAACAACACCCATGCATATATATGTGCAGGAGATACTCGAGCTAGGATTCGTTGAAAACTGTTGTTGTAAGCGAGATAGATTAATCTATCTGACGAAGAGACGGAATCTGGTCTAGATAATGCTTAATGTGGCAAATCAGAATAAGCTCAAGTACTGTTGTTTTGATTCTTGGAAGTCATAATATGACTATTCGGCGCACCTGTATATACGGTTACGGCCAGTATGGGCCCTTAGTGGAGAATGGATTTTGAAACGTCACATCGCGATTGTGGGTTTTCATCCTTCCAAAAGGCTACGACGTATATTGGCACTAATAGATGGCTTATATTATGTACAGTTTCGTCCATACATACCGATATTATGACAAAAAGTTGAAATTAGTATGTGAAAATATCGATTTCTTTTCGATTTCTGGCCGCCAATTTAGCCGCGATCTTGACTATGAGTATCAATTGCCAAACCCTAATGAATACTTAATATAAATATTCCATATCAACATGTAATGGTTGGTAGAAATCGCGAAACAATAACGCCCATCGTAAAAAAGTAAAGGAATGTAGGCGTGTTTTCAAATTTCGGTCGCCATGTTCCATCATGGAGAAAATATTGGGATCACGCTTAGAAGTGGGAGGAGTAATACATGAAAGTAGTAGCCTGATTCATTCCTCCTCTCATGTCACGATATGACATTAGCTGCTGGAAGTGACTTTAAACCCCAAAATAGCTAACTGACTAATATAACCAAGGGTACGTCACATGGAATGCCAGCTAGTCAGGTATATATATGGTAGAAATGTTGTTTGATTCGTGTTGTTCTGTCAATGTGATATCACTGAGAAGTGAATGTTATATGAAATGTGGTAGATATTGTATAGTCTAATTACTTGACGTGTATTGTCTCAAATTCATTTACGTTTTATCCTGTAGATATGGTAATAAACAGACGTATTTGTCCAATGCTGATGAACAAACTCATAATAAACTTGTCATGGAAACTGAAATATTTAGCATCGAGGACACCGGTGTCATAGAAAGATTCGGTGCGGACATACGGTTTCTCTTGAAATAATTTTATTTTGAATGTTCGCTAAAAGGAAATTCACTCACCAAATAGTGTTATTTACTAAATAGCGTTCATAGGGTACCGTAAACTTTGTGTTTTGCTTATGATACGATCGCCATGTTGTTTCACAAGGATACCACAACCACGTAAGTGCAATCCGAGGTTCCTATATGCACATTACCATACATGTGTACATACCGATGCCAATGCACGGTATATGTATACATGGTTCGCGCTCCCACTTGCCAAATTTGCCAATGGCAAAAAAAATTCACATTTGGCAAAAAATATTTGGTAAATGTTTTGGCAAGTCACTTTTTAATTTCGCAATAAAGTTGAAAAATATCGGTCAATCAATGCCATTCATTTAAAGAAACTATTACAATATAATTATATTAGTGGTGTTATATATGGTTTCGGAAAAGTTAACACCTCTATTAAGATGCAGTTAATCTGGTAACATTATTATCGATGGGTGGAGGGATTACCAATATTTAGTGTGATGGTGTGTTTACATAGCTAATCCTCTTGTGATGTTCCCCTCTGATGAAGCAACTATTCTACCATTGTATTGTCATTCAAACCACGAGTGTCGAAACATAAAACTGAATCAAGGTTGCAGAAAATTATACTATCGGTGATAATATTTGGCAAATTCTAATATAATTTGGCAAAAATTATTTTCATTTGGCAAATTATTCGGAAAAAGTTAATTTTGGTCCAGCGCGGACCCTGTATGTATACATATACGTAGCGGCATCGCTGCAGCCCCGTTCTGAGACAACCAGATTTCAGCAGCGAATGGACTCTCAACATATACAGCCATTACCATTGCCTTGAAATGGTATGTTGTATTATGTGCCCAATTTTATCCATTTACGGAACAGGTAGACGAGGACAAAGTTGGTGTCACCCTTCCAAGTGTTCATTTGAAGCAGCTTCTATTCTATCCTGTAAAGTGTTATAATCGTTATCATGATGCTCTTGGAGTGCCTAATAGCTCGTGTAATACAGTTTCAAACAATCTATATATATAAAACCCGTCGTATGTGTGTGAGGGTGTATCTGTGTACACGTGTGTATCTGTGTATAACTCGGTCACGCTTTTGGCGCGCTGATATTTTCAACCACGCGTGCAATGTAGCTACGGTCTATATTGTGTCGTAAAAAGTGACTCACAAAATTTCACGCCGATTGGTCAAAGCAAACCTGAGATCTAACATGGTCCCCAAATGCAGTATTTGCACGCTGCAGTAGACAATATTTCTTATAACGTTTGTTGAAATGACGTCATGTGACGTCATACACAAACCCACACTTGCGTTGCTATTGTATTGACGAAATTTCCATGCGCTCTACCAAATCGTTGTTGAAAATGGGCGCTATAAATTAATTGTCAAATCAGGTTGAGTGTGAATATAATTAATACATGCTGCTTTTGAGGGTATCACCCCCCCCCTTTCGGTACGCGGGATTCAGGGTGTTTTGAAGCCGTACGCGGGATTCATACCCCCGAATTAACTGGTATTTTGGTTCAAGCAAAACATCTCGGACGCAGGTTTTGATGGCGCAAAGTAATATTTTGTGCTAGTTATCTGTATGAATGAGTAGGTAGAATAGATTCTTGGGCATATTCGATCACCATGCCATCACAAAGTATCATTAATCGTATCATAACGGCCTCATAACGCGACCGGCATCATAATGTGTATATGTAACTTCTGCTTGTATCTGTCTGTCTGCTATTAAAACAGTCAATTTGTATGTCATTTATCGCATATTATTTCTTAACATGTATTCAGGATTCACCCCCCAAAATTAACATGCATTCAGGATTCACCCCCCCCCCAAAATTAACTGGTATTCAGGATTCAGGGGGGGGGGGTGACACCCTCGCTTTTGCCATGGAAGTGCATGGGGTGTAGAGTCGAGACAAGAACGTTCTATACCATCGTTGGAAATTGGTACTAAATGGTCTTATAATATGCCACTTCAGTGTGAATATAAGTAATGGATTGTGTCTTTCTTATGAAAGTTGTGGATTGTGTGTGGAATCGAAGAAGTGCATATACGGAAGACGGCAAATTGATAAATAACGCTTTATACAATAAAACAAATGGGCGCGAAGTGGGCAAATGGGCCGCAGTGTAAGGGCTTGTGGCATTAGGCCTATATACGCTGCTGAATAAAAGCTCCCGAAGGGAGCCCGTTCTAAAACATAATGTATACGTGGTCGAAGCGCACAAAGGGGCTGCAGTCCACTCGGTCGCTGAATAAAGGCTCTGTTGCAGTTACCGGAATATATCTACATACTAAGTGTGATCATCACTAAATCCAGCATTCCGATTGGTCGGCGCCCACGTGGCTAGTCGCAATTATTTCTCGGTGAATGCGCAACAGCTCATAACTGCAAGCTCATAACAACATCGATACGTCATTTGGGTTTGGAAAGACGAACGCGTAATGTTGTGGGCGCATTTGGATTCGCGCAGGATTGACTTAATAAATCATTGGGTTTCAATTGTTCCTGTTAACTTTTTTGGGCTGGTTTTGTCACGATACACTTTTCGATTTAAATACATTTACAAAAGTGGCTTTTTCGCTAAATGTATATAAATATAAGGATTAACTGTCATGTGGACTGTTTTTATGGAGATGTAACCGTGAGGTAAGTGTCCACATGACAGTTAATCCTTATATATATATATATATATATATATATATATAGAGAGAGAGATAGACAACTCTGTGTGGCGCGGCGCGGCGCGGCTGCGTGCAAGCGCGGCTAGAGTTACCGTTCTTGGCTCCGTGGTAAGTAATGACAAGTCTAATTCTCGAGGCATCATCAACTGCGAGGGTATATCATTCCTTGCTTGTACTTTCTTGGTGTTATTGACTCTGACGTCATATATGTTATTTTACCTGGGAGCGCTATTTTGCAGGTCCCGTTGCCCTCGGGTGTCTTAAAAGGGCACTAAGAATTATGATATATATATATATATATTGATTAAAGGCGCCCAAACGGCTGGACCATCGGAGCTGAAAATTTGTAAATGTCGTAATTTTACTCAGGTAACCTTATTATATAGGTCCCGTTGATATAAGATGTCTTAAAAGGGCAACAGTAATTAATTTAACTAAATAATTAATTATATACCTAAAATTGTTGCAATCTGGAAGGTGAAAATTGACACCCTGGGATAAATTATCCCGTTGGGTAATATGGGGTTGTTTCCGTTGATCTCATACTCCTTAAAGGGGCAACTATGAACAATAAATAGCGTTCATTATAAGCTTAGACGATATGTAGAAACGTTAGTACAGATTAATCACTTGACAAGGGTAATGTTATGGAATAGGCACATTTGACCTCATATGACTTAAAGGGGTATTAATCAATTGCACGATACGCAGAGAGAGTTTATTATTCAGCCCAGAAAATGTGCAAGCAATGTGGTACACAAAAGTAAAATTACGCGGTGAATTTCACGGCAGGGTGATGTTGACATCAAATGACCTGAAGAGGCTCTAACTATTAGCAATAAAGAGCGTTTATTATCAATATATTATCCCAATGTGCATTGTGTGCATTTTCCGGACCACAGTGGGTCCTGAAATTTGGAATGCTCATCGACAGATACCAAATCTACAATAATCACTCCCATATTCAGGGTCACCACGGGTCACGGATACCTAGTTTTACGCAATATGAAAATCTGACCCCACATTATGAACCCTTGCGAACTTTCATCTCAACAATGGTATCTCAACGTCATCGGCATGTACCGACTTTACAATAATCACGAGCCACGCAGTTTGAACTCCTATATTCTGGGTCATCACAAGTCACGGAAACCACGTTTTACCCAATATGACACTATGACCCCACATTTAGAGCCCGTGCGCACTTTCCACAGTACTATGGGTACTGAATTTTCGCACACTGATTAAGATGTACCCACTCTACAATAATCACGAGCCACGCAGTTCGAACTCCTATTTTCTGGGTTATCACGTGTCACGGAAACCTCGTTTAACCCAATTTTACAGCATGACCCCACCTTAAGAGCCCGTGCACACTTTCCACTGCACACTGGGAACTGAAATTTCGCACATTCATTAAGATGTACCCACTCTACAATAATCACGAGCCAGGAGTTCGAACTCCTATATTATGGGTCATCACGAGTCACGGAAACCTCGTTTAACCCAATATGACACCATGACCCCACCTTAAGAGCCCGTGCGCAATACTTTCCACTGCACTCTTGGTACTGAAATTTCGCACACTCATTAAGATGTACCCACTCTACAATAATAACGAGCCACGGAGTTCGAATTCCTAAATTCTTGGTCATCACGAGTCACGGAAACCTAGTTTAACCCAATAAGACACCATGACCCCACCTCAAGACGCAAAAATTCGGGATGACCCATATAACCAATATTTCGAACTGCGTGTGGTCCTTTTCTTTCACAACGGTCAATGTAGTCCCAACTTCAATCCACATATTTGTCAATTAAGGGCGTATCCGCACTGTAGAATTGGCACAAATGACTATTACTATCATATTTCGACCTATCACGATATTCGCAAGTTCGGGATGACCATACAACCACTATTTCGAACTGCGTGTGGTACTTTTATTACACCACTGTCAATGTAGTCCATCTTCAACCCATGAATTTGTCAATTAAGGGCGTATCCGCACTGTAGAATTGGTTCAAATGACTATTACTATCATATTTCGACCTATCACGATATTCACAAGTTCGGGATGACCCATATAACCAATATATCGAACTGCGTGTGGTCCTTTTATTACACAACGGTCAATGTAGTCCAACTTCAATCTATATTTTTGTCAATTAAGGGCGTATCCGCACTGTGAAATTTTCCCAAATGACTGTAACAGTAATATTTTGACCTATCACGATATTCACAAGTTCGGGATGACCCATATACCCACTATTTCGAACTGCGTGTGGTCCTTTTATTACACAACGGTGAATGTAGTCCAACTTCGATCCTTATATTTGTCAATTAAGGGCGTATCCGCACTGTGAAATTTGCCCAAATGACTATAACAGTAATATGTTGACCTATCACGATATTCACAAGTTCGGATTGACCCATACAACCACTATTTCGAACTGCGTGTGTTACTTTTATTACACCACTGTCAATGTAGTCCATCTTCAACCCATGAATTTGTCAATTAAGGGCGTATCCGCACTATAAAATTGGCACAAATAACTATTACTATCATATTTCGACCTATCACGATATTCACAAGTTCGAGATGACCCACATAACCAATATTTCGAACTGCGTGTGGTCCTTTTATTACACAACGGTGAATGTAGTCCAACTTCGATCCATATATTTGTCAATTAAGGGCGTATCCGCACTGTGAAATTTGCCCAAATGACTATAACAGTAATATGTTGACCTATCACGATATTCACAAGTTCGGATTGACCCATACAACCACTATTTCGAACTGCGTGTGTTACTTTTATTACACCACTGTCAATGTAGTCCATCTTCAACCCATGAATTTGTCAATTAAGGGCGTATCCGCACTGTAGAATTGGCACAAATGACTATTACTATCATATTTCGACCTATCACGATATTCACAAGTTCGGGATGACCCATATAACCAATAGTTCGAACTGCGTGTGGTCCTTTTGTTACAGAGCGGTGAATGTAGTCCAACTTCAATCCATATTTTTGTCAATTAAGGGCGTATCCGCACTGTGAAATTTGCCCAAATGACTGTAACAGTAATATTTTGACCTATCACGATATTCACAAGTTCGGGATGACCCATATACCCATATTTCGAACTGCGTGTGGTCCTTTTATTACACAACGGTGAATGTAGTCCAACTTCGATCCATATATTTGTCAATTAAGGGCGTATCCGCACTGTGAAATTTGCCCAAATGACTATAACAGTAATATTTTGACCCATCACGATATTCACAAGTTCGGGATGACCCATATAAACACTATTTCGAACTGCGTGTGGTACTTTTATTACACCACTGTCAATGTAGTCCATCTTCAACCCATGAATTTGTCAATTAAGGGCGTATCCGCACTGTAGAATTGGTTCAAATGACTATTACTATCATATTTCGACCTATCACGATATTCACAAGTTCGGGATGACCCATATAACCAATATTTCGAACTGCGTGTGGTCCTTTTATTACACAACGGTCAATGTAGTCCAACTTCGATCCATATATTTGTCAATTAAGGGCGTATCCGCACTGTGAAATTTGCCCAAATGACTATAACAGTAATATTTTGACCTATCACGATATTCACAAGTTCGGGATGACCCATATAACCATTATTTCGAACTGCGTGTGGTACTTTTATTACACCACTGTCAATGTAGTCCATCTTCAACCCATGAATTTGTCAATTAAGGGCGTATCCGCACTATAAAATTGGCACAAATAACTATTACTATCATATTTCGACCTATCACGATATTCACAAGTTCGAGATGACCCACATAACCAATATTTCGAACTGCGTGTGGTCCTTTTATTACACAACGGTGAATGTAGTCCAACTTCGATCCATATATTTGTCAATTAAGGGCGTATCCGCACTGTGAAATTTGCCCAAATGACTATAACAGTAATATGTTGACCTATCACGATATTCACAAGTTCGGATTGACCCATACAACCACTATTTCGAACTGCGTGTGTTACTTTTATTACACCACTGTCAATTTAGTCCATCTTCAACCCATGAATTTGTCAATTAAGGGCGTATCCGCACTGTAGAATTGGCACAAATGACTATTACTATCATATTTCGACCTATCACGATATTCACAAGTTCGGGATGACCCATATAACCAATATTTCGAACTGCGTGTGGTCCTTTTGTTACAGAGCGGTGAATGTAGTCCAACTTCAATCCATATTTTTGTCAATTAAGGGCGTATCCGCACTGTGAAATTTGCCCAAATGACTGTAACAGTAATATTTTGACCTATCACGATATTCACAAGTTCGGGATGACCCATAGACCCATATTTCGAACTGCGTGTGGTCCTTTTATTACACAACGGTGAATGTAGTCCAACTTCGATCCATATATTTGTCAATTAAGGGCGTATCCGCACTGTGAAATTTGCCCAAATGACTATAACAGTAATATTTTGACCCATCACGATATTCACAAGATCGGGATGACCCATATAAACACTATTTCGAACTGCGTGTGGTACTTTTATTACACCACTGTCAATGTAGTCCATCTTCAACCCATGAATTTGTCAATTAAGGGCGTATCCGCACTGTAGAATTGGTTCAAATGACTATTACTATCATATTTCGACCTATCACGATATTCACACGTTCGGGATGACCCATATAACCAATATTTCGAACTGCGTGTGGTCCTTTTATTACACAACGGTGAATGTAGTCCAACTTCGATCCATATATTTGTCAATTAAGGGCGTATCCGCACTGTGAAATTTGACCAAATGACTATAACAGTGATATGTTGACCTATCACGATATTCACAAGTTCGGATTGACCCATACAACCACTATTTCGAACTGCGTGTGTTACTTTTATTACACCACTGTCAATGTAGTCCATCTTCAACCCATGAATTTGTCAATTAAGGGCGTATCCGCACTGTAGAATTGGCACAAATGACTATTACTATCATATTTCGACCTATCACGATATTCACAAGTTCGGGATGACCCATATAACCAATATTTCGAACTGCGTGTGGTCCTTTTGTTACAGAGCGGTGAATGTAGTCCAACTTCAATCCATATTTTTGTCAATTAAGGGCGTATCCGCACTGTGAAATTTGCCCAAATGACTGTAACAGTAATATTTTGACCTATCACGATATTCACAAGTTCGGGATGACCCATGTACCCATATTTCGAACTGCGTGTGGTCCTTTTATTACACAACGGTGAATGTAGTCCAACTTCGATCCATATATTTGTCAATTAAGGGCGTATCCGCACTGTGAAATTTGCCCAAATGACTATAACAGTAATATTTTGACCTATCACGATATTCACAAGTTCGGGATGACCCATATACCCACTATTTCGAACTGCGTGTGGTCCTTTTATTACACAACGGTCAATGTAGTCCAACTTCGATCCTTATATTTGTCAATTAAGGGCGTATCCGCACTGTGAAATATGCCCAAATGACTATAACAGTAATATTTTGACCCATCACGATATTCACAAGTTCGGGATGACCCATATAAACACTATTTCGAACTGCGTGTGGCACTTGTATTACACCACTGTCAATGTAGTCCATCTTCAACCCATGAATTTGTCAATTAAGGGCGTATCCGCACTGTAGAATTGGTTCAAATGACTATTACTATCATATTTCGACCTATCACGATATTCACAAGTTCGGGATGACCCATATAACCAATATTTCGAACTGCGTGTGGTCCTTTTATTACACAACGGTCAATGTAGTCCAACTTCAATCCATATTTTTGTCAATTAAGGGCGTATCCGCACTGTGAAATTTGCCCAAATGACTGTAACAGTAATATTTTGACCTATCACGATATTCACAAGTTCGGGATGACCCATATACCCACTATTTCGAACTGCGTGTGGTCCTTTTATTACACAACGGTGAATGTAGTCCAACTTCGATCCTTATATTTGTCAATTAAGGGCGTATCCGCACTGTGAAATTTGCCCAAATGACTATAACAGTAATATTTTGACCTATCACGATATTCACAAGTTCGGGATGACCCATATAAACACTATTTCGAACTGCGTGTGGTACTTGTATTACACCACTGTCAATGTAGTCCATCTTCAACCCATGAATTTGTCAATTAAGGGCGTATCCGCACTGTAGAATTGGTTCAAATGACTATTACTATCATATTTCGACCTATCACGATATTCACAAGTTCGGGATGACCCATATAACCAATATTTCGAACTGCGTGTGGTCCTTTTATTACACAACGGTCAATGTAGTCCAACTTCAATCCATATTTTTGTCAATTAAGGGCGTATCCGCACTGTGAAATTTGCCCAAATGACTGTAACAGTAATATTTTGACCTATCACGATATTCACAAGTTCGGGATGACCCATATACCCACTATTTCGAACTGCGTGTGGTCCTTTTATTACACAACGGTGAATGTAGTCCAACTTCGATCCATATATTTGTCAATTAAGGGCGTATCCGCACTGTGAAATTTGCCCAAATGACTATAACATATGGGTACATTTTAATGAGTGTGCGAAATTTCAGTACCCATAGTGCAGTGGAAAGTGCGCACGGGCTCTTGAGGTGGGGTCATGGTGTCATATTGGGTTAAACGAGGTTTCCTTGACTCGTGATGACCAAGAATTTAGGAATTCGAACTGCGTGGCTTGAAATTATTGTAGAGTGGGTACATCTTAATAATTAGTGCGGAAAGTGCGCACGGGCTCTTAAGGTGGGGTCATGGGCGTAATAATGAGTTTAACGAGGTTTCCGTGACACGTGATGACCCAGAATTGGGAGTTCGAACTGCCTGGCTCGTGATTATTGTAGAGTGGGTACATCTTAATGAGTGTGCGATATTTCAGTAACCAGAGTGCAGTGGAAAGTGCGCACGGGCCCTTAATGTGTGGTCATGGTGTCATATTGGGTTAAACGATGTTTCCGTGACCCGTGATGATCCAGAATATAGGAATTCGAACTGTTTGGCTCGTGATTATGGTAGAGTGGGTACATCTTAATGAGTGTGCGAAATTTCAGTGCCCAGAGTGCAGTGTAAAGTGTGCACGGGCTCTTAAGGTGGAGTCATTGTGTCATATTTGGTTAAACGAGGTTTCCGTGACTCGTGATGACCCAGAATATAGGAATTCGAGCTGCGTGGCTCGTGATTATTGTAGAGTCGGTACATGCCGATGACGTTGCCAAATTTCAGTTACCATAGTTGAGATGAAAGTTCGCAAGGGTTCATAATGTGGGGTCAGATTTTAATATTGCGTAAAACTAGGTATCCATGACCCGTGGTGACCCTGAATATGGGAGTGATTATTGTAGATTTGGTATCTGTCGATGAGCATTCCAAATTTCAGGACCCACTGTGGTCCGGAAAATGCACACAATGCACATTGGGATAATATATTGATAATAAACGCTCTTTATTGCTAATAGTTAGTGCCTCTTCAGGTCATTTGATGTCAACATCACCCTGCCGTGAAATTCACCACGTAATTTTTTCTTTTGTGTACCACATTTCTTGCACATTTTCTGGGCTGAATAATAAACGCTCTCTGCGTATCGTGCAATTGATTAATACCCCTTTAAGTCATATGAGGTCAAATGTGCCTATTCCATAACATTACCCTTGTCAAGTGATTAATCTGTACTAACGTTTCTACATATCGTCTAAGCTTATAATGAACGCTATTTATTGTTTATAGTTGCCCCTTCAAGGAGTATGAGATCAACGGAAACAACCCCATATTACCCAACGGGATAATTTATCCCAGTGTGTCAATTTTCACCTTCCAGATTGCAACAATTTTAGGTATATAATTAATTATTTAGCTAAATAATTAAATTAATTACTGTTGCCCTTTTAAGACATCTTATATCAACGGGACCTATATAATAAGGTTACCTGAGTAAAATTACGACATTTACAAATTTTCAGCTCCTATGGTCCAGCCGTTTGGTCGCCTCTAATCAATATATATATATATCATAATTCTTAGTGCCCTTTTAAGACATCCGAGGGCAACGGGACCTGCAAAATAGCGCTCCCAGGTAAAATAACATATATGACGTCAGAGTCAATAACACCAAGAAAGTACAAGCAAGGAATGATATACCCTCGCAGTTGATGATGCCTCGAGAATTAGACTTGTCATTACTTACCACGGAGCCAAGAACGGTAACTCTAGCCGCGCCTGCACGCAGTAGCCGCGCCGCGCCGCGCCACACAGAGTTGTCTATCTCATATATGATATATATATATATATATATATATATATAATAATAATAATAATACAGAACTATAAGTTGATTGTGTTGCATTTCATATGCGCTTGTATATATGGGTGGTAGTAGAATCGACAGTTTTTCTGTGAAAAAATAGTGTTCCCGAGCCATAGGCTCATATATAGCGCACAAAGGGGCCGCATGACCCTCCGTTGCGGAATAAATGCTCCCAAATGGAGTCTATTTCAGTTAGTAAATACATTAATAAAATAACATGTTGATTTTGTTGAGTTCCAAATGTGCATGCATATATGTGGGGTAGAGTGGGGGTACAAAATACAGTTTTAGTTCAATAAAGTTTTCCAACGCGCTTCCGGTGAAAGAGAAGTATGTGAGTGCAATGTGGCCCAGATTTGTACCACGACCTAACGTCATGTGACGTCGCAGGCAAACCCACATTAGCTTTGCTACTGTCGACCAAAACCTCCATGCGCGCTAATGTTCAGCGTTGTTGGAAATAGGCGCTGAATTAATTTGTCAGTTCAGGTTGAGTGTGAATAGAAGTAACAAATGTTGATTTTGTCGTGAAAGTGCATGTAGTGGGTGTAGACTCGAGACTCGAACCATATACCATCGTTGGGAATGGGTGCTAATACAGTGGCTAATATGGTATTTTAATTTGACAGTTCGGTGTGAACATAAGTAAAGAATGCTGTCTTTGTTATGAAAGTTATGCGGAAGATGACGAATGGGCACAGTCTGACCTCCCTTCAGTGCGTATACTGTTAAGTAGATTCGCCGGAACTCGGTTAGAAAAACCACATTCCCGGGCCGGGACTAATACAGTGTAAATTAATAATACTGCCGACGCTGATTAATGCTAGTTTAATGTTTCAGTTGATAAAAGAATGTTTAAAAGATCAAAATGTGCGCGAAGCGCGCGCTGTTTAAATGTACGGGAGGCCTTGGCGGTGGGTATGCTGTGAAAATATTTCCACCGATCAAAAACCGCCACAAACAGAAAGAATATTAAAATGTAGACAGACTTTGTCTGTATACAAATAAGAAACAAGTGCAAAAACAGTATGTTATTGTCATAAGCTTGACCATTGTTATGTAAACAAAAGCATAAAAAGTTACTTTCCTGGTGTTTGTTTATATTATGATGGTAAACATAAAGAGCGTTCTTTGTTGCTGAATTCCTGATATGGAATTAATAAAGAGCGTTTATATCATTTGTGTGTTATTAGCCAGTAACAATGTGCTGTCTTCTGTAACACAATCAGGCTCTTGCTTAGGTAAAATGTAGTAGGTCTTTATGATAGCATGCTGTTTATAATATACGCGCTGGTCATGGTATATATGGAACGAAACTGTATTCGTTTTAATGTTTTTCTGTTTCCGGTGATTGGTGGTGGGTATCGGATTTTTTTATGAACGTATGCTGATTTTTACCTTTCGACCCTTGTTGGGACCCACCCATCCCCACGTCCAAATTTGTTTCTGTTTTCGGCAGTGTTTTCCGACCATTTTTGGACATCCACCCCCCTTTTGACACTAAAACAGAGATTTGCGGGGGGTGGGATTCACTGTAAACAGCTGTATATGAATTTATGTGCATACTATTTGTCATGGATGTTAACATTGACATGTAAATAGGAACGAGCCATTTTGGGGTCATTCGGCCAAAAAAACATGGCTGCCAGCGGCCATCTTGGATTTTATAATTTGCTAAATAATACAACACGATAACTGCCTGCAGTCAATTTAGCAGTTAGAATTACATTATTTCTCTTATTCTAAAGTGTTTTAAGTGGAACTCATTGCAAAAACAGTCAAAAAACGTCCAGAATTTTTTTTTGGAGTTGCAGAAAAAATTGTTGGTTGGTCCCATCGACTACCCACCCACACACCCCGGCATACGTACCCGGAAAAAAGTCCCCCCCCCCGAGGGAGGTGCAACGAAATCTAAAACTAAGCGTCTTTTGAGGAATGACTCAGGGAGTAATATTGTCATGCCTGGGCCAGAACCTTAAATGCATCTTCCTTGGACATCGTGGTGAGAGAGATATATATATTATGTACATGTATATACTGTCAAGAGGGAGTCGACGAGTTGTATAAAGCTTACTCACGTGTGGTATATGAAACATTATTCATCATGATAACAGGTCGACGATATCTGGTCTTGATCCAACGACAAATGTGACATTAATAGCTTCATCAAAAGCTGTAACTTCCCGTAAAGAGTATAATTATACGGGAACAATAAACGCGTGTGGTGTTGAATGCATAACAATGTATGATACTCATCGCGCTTTCTCGAATTATTAAATACGCTAAACGGATGTTAGTTTTGACAATGACTCTCGTATCTACAGTAATGCCCTGAGTAATCGACTCCATAACCACAGCAGAATTATGGGTAACTTTTCAGGATTTAGTCGGAAATATGGCTTGTTGCCATTCATCGGAAAGCTCTCCACGAGAGCTTTCCGATGAATGGCAACAATCCATATTTCCGACTAAATCCTGAAAAGTTACCCATAATTCTGCTGTGGTTATGGAGTCGATTACTTATGGCATTACTGTATACTAATACACATTTTGCTTGTTGTTTGTTTGTCCGTTTATAGACGACCAAACGGCTGTACGATTGGAGCTGAACATTTTCATGCTGGGGTATAATTGTACCCGGGGCGGGAATGGGGCGTTTTTTTTTCTAGATAGGTCACATTCATCTCAGATGCTTTAACATGGCAATAATAAGTATTGTAAATATATTTTGGCGACAAAACGGTCCGACCCTCTGAGTTGAACATTTGTACATATGGGTACATGCATTTTGACCCTGTGAACCTATTAGATAGCCCACGTTGACCGCCGATGCCTTAAAAGATATGTAGGAACATTTGTACAGATGAGTCACCTGACCTAGGGATTGTCATGGGATAGCACCCTTTGACCTCAGTTGACTTACATGGGGACTAATAAATTATGTGATAAATAAAGAGCGTTTATTATTAACCCAGACGCCATGTGGGAACATGGGTTCACAATCGTCACCAGATCAAGGCCGGGTACCCCTGTTGGTATTTATATATAGTGGGGATTTAATGTACCCAACGGGGACTGCGCATACCCTCTTGATCCGGAGGTCAAGATGTCTGTTTTGCTTTCATATGTATACCGTACTATACCATGTTTATATGGTATGTAATGTCGGATAGACCCCGTTGTTCGTCTATCCGTCAGTCTGTCCGTCTGTCCGCCTATTGGTATAACCAATGCCAAACTCATGTATTCATATCCGATCGTGTTCATATTCCATGTACATGTTTAAGATGATATACATGTACCTCTCATGTGGTTAACCTTTGGTAGCAATCGCTTGATCAGTTTGGAAATATTAACCCTATCCATACATGTATCTCATGACTTAAACATTTGCGCTATACAATGCGATAAATCAGGTATGTTCCATTTCATCATGTTCATATTTCATGCCCAGGTTTATGACAACACACTTCACACGTACGGTGCTTGATATTGATTGGTTGATCAGTTTGCTGAACATTAACCCTTTCCAATCATCCATTGACGTTATGCTAATTTGGTATGGACTATAGCTAGTTGGTCGGTTTGGAAAATATTAACCTCTTCTTACAAACCCTTGATTTTGTCTTACATGCGTTAACTCAGATATTTGTCATTTGATTGTTATTATTTCATTGTTCATTGATTAGTCCATTTCCAGATGACGAAGATACACTCTTCGTGCGTATGAGCCTTCAATCCATGCATGTGTCAGGGCCGGAGCTTACGTCATAATTTTCAAGGAAATGGCGGCCAGATGTCTCTAAATAATTAGACGAAAGCAGATGTCGAATGAGCTTTAATATCAATTTGTCCTAGCTCAATTTGAATACCGTCCCAATATAAATACGACTGTCGATAAGATATCAGTGTCAAAGTGACTTCCATCATCATACTTCAATCGAAGCATGTAACTTGAACGCCAAAATCTCATTAAAACAATTATATTCGATATTCCGGTTGTTGCAGTATCCGCGATGAGTTGGTGAAATAGCTCACTAGCCTAGTAACTTGCTGATATGTTTTGGAAAATATAGAAGAAATGAACGAATGTTGCAGTTGCCAGGGGTGATATACTGCCGCCATTTCGAGCAAATTATGACGTATATTCCCGGCCCAGTTTGTGCTATTCGCCATGACTAAGCATTCAGTAATTCTCACATTTCATATTCAGGTCTATATTGACGACCCCATCACTTGTATGGAGCTTGGCATTGATTGTTTGGTCGATGTGGAAAATAGAAGCCCTTTCGTCGGCAGGTTTCTTTGACTATAATTCAGCCGATATGACTACTTTGAGGTGTTATCACTGAAAATCAAGCCACATGAACGCTATTCGTTTGTTTTTGGTGGCGTATACCCGTGATATTCTTCTGTAAAATAGCTGAGAAAATATCCCGGTATTGGTTGATAATTTGGAATAGTAGCATCAGAATCAACACACATGTGCGTGTTACGGTTTTATTTCAAGCCAATCATGGCTGTGACGGTTCTATACATGAGATTTATTCGAACGATTTCTGCACTTTGGGCCGAATATCGGCTTGTGTATCTGACGTTGAACCAGATAATGACTGTAGCTTATGCCATGTACATAATGGCATCTTACCATGGAATATGTGATTTAAAATTAAGTATGACTCTGCGAGATATAATGGCACATTTTTAGGGCGAAATTGGAACTCCCCGTCCAAGATGGCCGTCAACATGGCAGCCGTAAGTGGAAAATTTGACGTTTTTTCACTAATATCTAGATCAGTTTCTTCTGTATTGACTGGTTCGGACATGTTAACTGATCACTGGAGCAATCAAATATGCCATTCTATGATACCAGCCCCCTGCGATTTCACAATAATTCGATTTTACAGAACGCGGTATGAAATTTCACCAAAAGATCACCTTTGGGATTCTAGTCATATTTCAACAAGAAATGAGCAGAACTGTACAAAATAAGTGAGGCATACCATTACTCGTGAATATTTCAATTCTTTGGATCCAAAATTGTCACTTTGGCTAAAAATGGCTGTCAAAATAGCGGCCAATATAAGGAAAATGGTCAATATTTGTCCCAGCGTGACGTGCAATCGCTTACAAGTTGTGTTGGCTGTTCTGTCGTGTATGCATTGAATACTAACATTTATGATGCATCTTGGATAAGTGTTAGTATTACATTACCAACAAAATTATTCGAATGTTTTCTCGAAATCGGCAAAAAAATAACTTTTCAGGTTTGGACTATTTTTTCAAGTAATATGGAACTATCTTTGGTGTTTATTGTTTTGATCCGTCACACTGATGTGTTTTTAGAAAAAGATACTCGAGCTGGCTAGAATGTTGATATTTTCAAATAATCCCGGACATTATTCTCTGCTCTTCTGTAAAGGCAGCACATTGTGATGCACAGTCTAGATTGAAAATCCCTTTCTCTGGTGGTGCGAGTTATTATTATATTGTCCAAAACCGTCTTCATTTCATTTGTCTCATAATAGAAACGGGCATTAGTCAAAACAAATTAATGCAGAACACCTTGCAAATGCTATCGGGGTAAATTGAGCAAAATCTGTTGAATTTTGGTGTATGACTATCATCTTGACATCCAACCTGTATTAAGTGGATGAATATGATGCAAATGATCATTGTAGCTATAGATTATGGTCCCTCGCATTTCATTTGCAATGTTATGGCCGTTCCCTTTAAAACGTGGCCAGAATCTCAAAAGACTTTTCACCAAATGCCACAATGCATCCTGTAAAATGAATTTGTCATCATCAGTAAGGTACGGGCGCCGCCATAATAACATATATAGTTGTCACGAGATTAAATATCATGTCTAATAACAAAGTAAGTCACAGTTTGCCACATTTTAGAAACATCAGAGAATATGTTCTGCATATGTGAAAAATTTACTCTTTTAAAATTTTGATTGCATTTATGAAAACAACCATTAAGACAGTTCCGAAACAACAAACACCCCTGATACTAAAGGTATTTATATTTAGCTGAAACATGGTCCAAGTTCGCGAACAGTGAAATTTAGCCGATTTTAATGTCAAGTTTAGAGAGAATAATTGATAATATTCGTAATGTATGCGATTGCGATAGTTATAATTAACCACGGTACATCTGATATGTTAGGATTCAACGCATGTACGTATGCAGCGAACATTAGCCAATATTATTCATCAACCACAATTTGGAAGCGAACGCAGGGCATCACTAGAGCAATATCTACCATTTAAAATATTTTGATCGCCATGTTGAACCAAAGTGAATAGTTTGCTTCTTGTGAGGTGAAATGTTCATAGGCAATGGTATGCATAACTTACATCGCCCAGTGTTGAACAATGACTGAAAATCGGGCTCTTGGTGAATCGGAAATGGGTGTGACCCCAAAGAATGACATAACTCATTGCTCCGGTGATCTGTTACTTAACCTGAAACATACAATACAAAGCCATAATTCTCCACTATTTACAAACAGCATACACTGATAAGAAAATACCATGGAAAAATATAAATTTCCAGTTCCGGAGGCCTTTTTGGCGGCCACCATGGACGAGAAGTTCCAATGTTTCCCTTGAGCGATGGTACCACGTATGTATTTACTTCAATATATATATATATATTTGCATACTTTTGACAAGCTTTTCTCTCTATAGTTTGGATCAAACTGATCAAACCGGTCCATGATGTTATATTCTGATATGTTGTAATTTATGTTGTATTGTTCATGGAATAAATATACTGTTTAAACCAAACTGATGACTGAGTACTTCGTCTGAAGAACGGCGACCATAGTTGACGCCATCTTGCCTGGTGTCTACGCGCCCACTTTAGTGTGGTCGTGGGAGAGTTGAACCTGGAAGCAATTGGATACAAGCTGATTTTGGTACCAGTCGACGCGGGAAAACAGCAGGAACAACATATCCAAAATCCGCAAAAATCCGCTAATGGAAAAATTCAGAATCCAAGATGGCGTCCAATATGGCCGATACAATAAATAAATTTCCCATCGGTGCCCAATAACATACGAAACATCGGTAAACATGGAACATTTCTCACCAAAACATATTCCACATCGAAAGTAACACATGTTAGAACATACATAGTGATAAAGTCGTTGTCTCTGCGGGCCGATGGCTATCACTATGGCCGCCGAATTCGGGGAAATTATATTTTTCAAGTGTATATAAATATTTTTCTAATACATATGTATATTATATTGATATCTCACATTTCAATACAAGTAGTTTTGGTATTATTTGATGCAGAAAGGAACAAGATCAACATATCCAAAATTCACAAAAAAATAACACAAGCAGTCAGGATACAAGATGGCGTCCAAGATGGCGGCCAAATGATGACATTTCGAATCAGTGCCAATTAACACGCGAACTCCGGGTTATATGGAAACTATCAACCAAAACGGAAGCGACATTGACTTAAACATGGGACAGTCGATACACAAATATAATATGGTTACCAAAGGTGAGGATGGATGCCAATATGGCGGCCGATTTTCGGAATTTTGAAAATTCCAAGCGTATGTCTTTCTTAAAGAATAATCTCCAATTAAAATGTCACAATTAGCCTCTGCCAAACAACTCGAACAACGTACAAGAAACCGTCATGTACTCAGTTATCATCTTCAGAACTGTCATGTCTAATTTCCTCTGAGTTTGTTCAGCCTTCGCGACAATCTCCACATGCTACAACACATTTTAGTCCATTTTTGCGACACGAACACAAGTTACTGCCACATGGATTCGTGGACGACAACTTTCATTTACAACGAACGAACTTCAAAAGTTCACAAGGTGCTGCATCCTGGTCACTCATAATTGGGAAGAGTTCTGAGACATTCACCTTCCATCCACATTCCCAAGGGTGCAACACATCATGTCGGAGTTCCAAATCATTACGTGTAGGTGAACTCTCAGACTGTGGAAATATGCCGTCCTTTTGTCTGTGGGAGTTTCTGAGGATCGATTGATCCTTTGCTCGACGAAACCATGTCCATACATTTAGGATAACGTAGAGTATTCAAATTTTCTTCCGACTTTCCACCGCACATAATGAAAAACATTTTTTTTCTCTAATTTTCCTATTTCATGTTGGGTGGCTTCGATATTATCCATGTGATTAGTGATGGATGCCCAACGTCAGCCGATTCTGGGTAATTCTTGGTATTATCATGCACAAATATGGCAGAAGTGGTGTCACAACCTAACCACGCATGCAGAAACCAAATGTTTTTGGTGTGGCATCACCCGCCTTATTCACGATTTCGACAATTTTCCATAGTGTAATGCCTCTTTTACTTGTCTTTCGTAATTTATCTGATGTGCAATGATACATCAATAGAATCAGTCTATCGGTGTCTGATTGGAATGTGATGCGTATTCAATGACAGAGCCAACTATCAATGTGTCCGCGTCTCCTCACTCTCCTGTACTCTTGTATATTGTTTGTCCATAATTATGCGTTCGGTAGTTGACTCAACAAATCAATAAACTTACTGTTATTGTTCTCGTTTGAGAGATCTCTCTTGATTCACTTGAACATCCGTGTGGTCTTTGAGTTGATCATCTGCACACGTTTTCCCACTTCGCCTTCGGTGTTCGTGGTCGTTGATCGATGGACCATTTCCATAACCATCGAACACGATGCACCCAACTCCATATTTCGTTCGCACGTACTTAACATATTTGTTAGCTACTTCTCGTATGTGCATGTTTTGCCCAGTTAATTATGTGGGGAACAGCCCCACCATCGATAACAGCGATGGCTTGCTCCTGCAGATCACAACCCTGGACATAATAAGTCAACACTTTAGGTATTGTTGTCAGTTCGTATGAACAATATTTAGCCATGTCTCAATAAACAAAGATTTATATTTTCTCAATCATTCCTCGAGTTTTAACAATGGTTGGCACCCAGACACAGCAGATGCAGCAATTACTCTACTTTCAAAGGCTTTGTATAGATCACTCATTGCGTTCATCTCAACCTTCTCCTATATCTGATGACTGTTAGACGTCAACATTAAGCAAGTTGTATCACTTTTATTTCACCAATCAACATCAATCACTTAATACTTGCTCAGAAGTTCTTTTTATTTGTTTCTTGGTCCAAATTACTCTACCTGTGAATGTGACCCTTATTGTCAACAAAGATTGATCTATCTATCGATTCTAGGAATTGTGATTTCGTCAGACTGATTTAGGCGAAGCATCGAGCATGTTCATATTCTGCACTGTTCGGCCACCCATGGGCTCGTCGGACTAATACCTGTTTCTGTAGATGGTACAATGTCTGGTATCGGGTTATTTGTAAGAGCAGCATCAGTTATGAAATGTCCACACATTGCCCTTGATACTGCCTTCCCAGAAATCATATGTGTAACTGCATTATGGCTATACACCCCCCCCCCCCATCGGGAGGGTTGTTACTTGCCTCGCCCCTGATTTGTCTGGACGTCGAGGATCTACGTGTATAATGGCAGGCGTAACACAGAAAATACAGTCTTTCTTGGAATCAAACGACAACTCACCAGTTCTCAGTTGTTGTTTTTTTTGGAGCTATTTGACCAATGGTTATCGCCTTTTGGGTCTGTGAAATCTCTAAGGACAAGAATGGGCAAGAACTTTACCGACTGGTGTCATCTGATAGCGCCCATTCAAATAATCTTTCAGGTCGTGCCGCCCACGTTTATTTCATAAATTGATCAAATTGAATGTCACAATGCTTTCTTAGACACGATGGCGGAAGGTTTGTCATCAAAACCGGATGGGCATAAAACACATGTCATACCGAAATACCGAAATTGCGTAACTTTTTGCGGCTCGCAAAATACTGCCATGACTCTATGTTCAATACAAGACCAACTGATAATATGGATTGACAATACATTAAATGGCAGACATATAGAATATGCATAGTAACAGGTCTCCTGCGTACGCTGGCACCGTTAGGTTTCAACGGGAGAAAAGTTATAAGTGCTGTTGCAAATAAAAGTATAACTACTTGGACATACACAACCCGCAATGAGACCCGCAATGAAGCTGTTTGTAAAAAAAAAACAAAAACCAGTCGATAGGCGAGACCCATAATGCGCATCTGTTAGCACAAGCATATGGCACGTGTTCTGTAGCAAACTGTCTTCATTGTATTACAAAGCGACGTTGCCTGGAAGCTTATAACATATAACATGTGTTCTGTAGCAAACGCTCTTTATTGTAGAACGAACTGATATTGCCAGCCAGCTTATAAAGATATCAGTGGTACACATCAACTTGGTAATCGTACTATTCGCTACTATGCACTTACAAATCGCAGTTCTCGTAGAGTATACAGGCAAATCAAGCACATAAATTCCTCCATGTTCATAATCGGTTACATAAATTGATGAAAACGGACTTTGAGAGTCAAACATGTGTTGTAATTCAAAGTGGTCTGAAATATTTGTCCGTGCGTGGATTCGGCGAATGTTGGATATGTTGTTCCTGTGGCTTTACCGGTTCGAATGATACCAAAATGAGCATGTATCCCAGACAAATTTGATATGCTAAT
Source organism: Siphonodentalium dalli (assembly GCA_032622095.1). NCBI lineage: Eukaryota > Metazoa > Mollusca > Scaphopoda > Gadilida > Siphonodentaliidae > Siphonodentalium > Siphonodentalium dalli. The sequence continues at coordinate 196,390,989 of CP136066.1, read as the reverse complement.
ATAATTGAATATTGTCTTAGAAAAATATATACTTTAAAATTATAAATTTCTCGAATTCGGCGGTTATATTGCCAGAAGTTTGTCCCAATTGACAACCAAATTATCTCTATGTATGTTCTATCATATGTTACTATCAATATGGAATCCGTTTTGGTCAGAATTTTTCCATATTCACTGAGGGTTTGCATATCAGTGGGTTTTGACTGGAAAATTATTCATTTGGCGGCCATCTTTTACGTCATCTTAGATCCTGAAGTTTCCCATGAGCGGATGTTTGCGAATTTTGGATATGTTGTCGAATGACACAAACACAGCTTGTATCCAATTTCTTCCGGGTTGATCCCCAAATTCAGCTTCAACGACCATACTACTGGTTATGTTAGATTGTTTAAAAGTTGAGTGACATAACTAGGGGTCAAACTACCCCTTCTTATTTGAAAATGCGGCATAAATCCGCTTCGTAAGGTGGGTTTTCATGTTTAGTATATATCTAAGAATGACAATAGAAAATTTCAGAGACGTACGCGAAAGTTCGAATAAAAGTGATTTTTTCGTTTTGAGGGATTCTGTTTAAATACCCTTCTTATCTGAAAATGCTGCAAAAAAACATTTCTTAAGTAATGTTTTTTCGTACTCGAAAGTACGGCTAAATGTGATTTTCGTGGTTTTTGGTGGGTACTTGCCCCTTTTGTGCTGTAGTTGCGGAACTTAAGAATTGGGTTTGTGCCGTCAGCCCCGTCCTCCCGACAACTCAGGCACATAAACCTTTCGTACTCATTAGTTCGAATAATACGTGGGCTCCCGACTATAATGCATTCAAGATATCTATAATTTGGCACGAGTTTGCTTGATGTAACGGTTCCAGTACACCAACTAATCACAAAATATAATTCCTGAATAATCAGGATGTCCTTAATTACGAATAATTGACATTGTATCGAGTTTCTTCACTTTTGACAAAAGGTACCGACCAAACGTGTACCAAATTTTAAATGAACGGGATTAAGTGTGGGTAAATTATTATATTTAGTTATTTGCTGCATCAAGATCGAATTTGCCATTATTTTATAATTTAATCACAATCTGTCAATCCACATAATAATATAAAACCATTGGTTGTCACACATTTATAGCCATTAAAGTTATTTCTCGATAACCTAAATTTCACAGTGGATCAACGGACAGAAACGGAAACCCGAAGTTATGGAGTCCGAGGCGAGGAGTCTTTGTTTTCAAAGTTTGCAGACACTTTCTGACACCGTTTTGCTGCAAATAAACACATTTAGACACACCTTCTAAATAGGTAAAGGTAAGTAAATATTTCGTCACTGATAGTCGGCCCCCGACGATCGGTTGAAATCAGTTGTCAGCGTTCTATCGCGAAAAAATACCTTTGAATCATCGCCGCGAGACGATTTCTTCCGCAAAATATCCAAGAAAATGCAAATTCTCACAATCATATCAGGCATTTTTTGTCACAACCTATATACCAATCGAAAGACCTGTTCTCCTCATACAAACGCATATATTGAATATCGTCAAGGAGTGTCTCAGTGTTCCAAAGACACCCACTTAGAAATTACTGTCCGGTTTAGTCCCGAAAATTTACGCGCGTGAAACTGAGATGCAATCATGAAGTCTGGAAAACAGACCCTTTCTGTTGTATTTAAGATTGTTTCTCGTATCATCACTTTCCGAAGGCCAATGTAAATAAATTGGGACCGTGGGGGGGGGGGGGGGCGAATTTTAACTTTTATATATTTTATTATTCCTAACATAAATGGAAATGGTCAATTCCGATATTGAATGCAGTGTCCTATCTTCACGACTTCATATTCTATGCGCGTTATATTATTAGTTTTTAAGCTGTTTGTTATAACTGCATAACCTTAATCGAAACAATAGTTATTTTTTAAATAACTGACAAATCCCAATGACGAGATATCAGGTGTTAAAACCTTTTTACATTTATTTAAACCGTACTGTTACAGTGTCAGAAATTATATCAATTCGCAGTCGAGCAAATCCGATCAATCACGAAGGTGTTCAATTAAGCCTATTAAGATCAGAACAATGTAAATGATTCCCGAAAACAAACTGAGTTCTAATTAAATCTTTAGAATAGCAATGAGCGATGTTTTATAAAACGACTAGCATTGTAACATTGTAACTTCTATATAACAATGGGTTCAACGCGCGAAATCTCGTCATTGTGAGTTACCAACGATACAAATAAGGATAAAGATTCATTGTTCTATTTTCTAATCAATGGCGATTGTTTTACAGACAGTTTTGATATTTTTTACCCACTGCGAAGGTCGTATCTCCATTTAACTGACATATGAAATGCGTTTCAAACTTCAACTGACCCGACGGACATATCAATTATTAATTCGATCCTTACACTTTGGAACATAGCATTTTTGGAAAAACAATTTCGATCACTAAAAATGACAATAGATGAGAAACTGCAGCATCAATCTTGAAACAACTGTTGTTTCTTCCGGTGATAAGTTATGTGGTCCAAATTGTATTCTATAAACGATTATATTATTGTGCCTGGGTCAGAACTCTGAATGAATCTTCATTGAAAATCGTGGTGAGATAAATATGTATGTATATACTGCCAAGATGGAGTTTAAGAGATGTATAAAGCTTACTCACGTGTGGTATGTGAAACATTATTCATCACGACAACAGAGCGACAATATCTGGTCTTGCTCCAACGACAAACGCGACAGCAATAGTTGCATCAGAAGCTGTAACTCCCCGTAGAGAGTATACGGGAATCAGATAAGCACGGGGAGCTATTGCATAACAGTGCATGATACTTATCACGCTTTCTCACTTAGTGGGTGTTTATACATTAGCCGGCTAAGATCCTATCCGAGTTAATCGGTTAACGATAACAATATAGTGTTTATACTTCGCCGGGTAACAATTACAGCTATCCGGGGATGCAGCTATCCTGTTTTCATCTTATGTATTAAATTATTCAATACAAGCAACTTGTCGTATAGATTCTAATTCGCTCTGCATTTGAGTTAGATCTTTATCTGGTGTCATTCCGTCATAGATGATTGCCTTTCAACAATTAACTCGAGCAATATTATTTTGTAAGCAATGATAGACCAGTCCGCTTTTAGCCTGTGTATATGGGTCAGTGTGTCAGCTTGATTTGCTGTGATTAGCTATCCATCGGTGGTCACGCACCTTGATTATAATCTATTATTATAAATACTGTCTGATGATGGTGTGCAACGCAACCAAAGGAGGTTTATTAGCAGGTGTCATGCAGGCACACGTACTATGCACGTGCATGTTACATTTGTTGCGTATTCAAGGGAATTCCATGTGCGTGTTCATGTACATGTATGTTCATATATATGGAAGAAATGAGATGGCACGTTTCAATGGATTCAAACGTAATGGACAGTTAGTTAAATAATCTACTTGTGAACATGTATAGTCCACGCTGAGTGCGTTGTGGACACATGTGACCCGCCATTTCAAATCCAGTCGTAAGTCGGGATTTTTTTTACCCTTTGCCAATGCATTCTCTTATATATGCGAGTCGACCATAGGTCGCCTCGCATATATAAGAGAATGCATTGGCCTAACATTTTTTTTACAATTTTAATAATTTGTTCTTGTATTCTTGAACAATTTTATAATTTCACCCATACAGAGCCCCAGAAAAACATGAGCAGACGACACTCTTCTATATGCTTCTATATATGTGTGGGGCTCCCTGCAGGGTAATGGCTGTTTTTTATTTTATGTCCTAAAAATTGTAAGAAACATTTATTTAAAAAAAATGATAAAAAATTGTTAGGCCAATGCATTCTCTTATATATGCGAGGCGACCTATGGTCGACTCGCATGTATAAGAGAATGCATTGGCACAGGGTAAAAAAATCCCGACTTACGACTGGATTTGATATGGCGGGTCACATATACATACAGTGACGGGTTTAGAGGTCCTGCTTTGTAGGGGGTGCGACTGTCCATTGTTGGAATTTCCAACTGCACCCCACCTTGAATCTAACCCAACTCACAAGTTCGCGTAATCCCGAGCAATATTTACATTCTTTACCGAACAAAGTTTCCGATTCTTTGTATTTTTGCTCATTTTCATGACATCGTCATACTCACATCAAGTTTTCTGCCACGTGTTACCTCGAATCATTACAGCAGAAAGAACAATGGACGCACAAGTGAAGGTCAGTAATATATGTCCCATATGTGTCCCATATATGTCAGTTTATCGTCATATTTTCAAATATTATTGGGAGAAATTACTCGGTATTTGTCATTTGGTGATGAAAATTCTTCATTTCCACAACATTTTTACAAGCTAATACTCATAAAAATTCGTCGTATCTTTTAAAATATGGAGCCCCTGACATCTACTGGGGGATGCTAAAAAAATCAACTATAACTCGCATTTTTGTTTTTCGAGAAAAGAAGCTATAATGAAAATATGGTGAATGTTCCAGTTCTCTGTTGAGAGCTCCGATTCTTTGGAACTTTGTCGCGGTGGCTCCGCATATGTGCGGAGTAGTTTTTACTTGTCCACATCCAACCCCAAAATCATGTTCAAACAATTATTGTGGATATTGTATTGGATTCACATTACCTAAATACAGTTATCTGCTCACACTTATAACATATCTTTCTCTCACAGAGTTAATACATGCAAACAATTACTGAACACATTTGATATTGTTGTTTCTTGCGGACATTATTTCTCTTCGTGTGCACGTACAGTTGACATTATCTAGTTCATGAAGTTTTTATATTGATTGATAAGTTTCAGCCAGAGGGATAATAAATTCAGCATATGTCACTGGGCAATAGTCGTTTCGTTTTATTTTTAGTAAAAACTGGGACAGGAATTGTGACTATTGTTAGAACTGTAGAACATTTTTGAAAGCACTTTTATTTTATGATACTTTTAAGTGAATTTTATGTATAGTATGCGTTTCTCCTGTTTATGTTTAGGCGCAGTGAAGTAAATACGTCTGCGAACGAGTTTAGTTTTCTTTTTGTCCCCCGAATTTTGTGTGAGACTTTTAAAATAGCCGATGCACGTCCCTCCGTCAGGTCGTCGAGTCGTCGGGACGCCCGCGCATCCGTCCGTGCGGAAGGATTCCGGATGAGAACTTTATTTTGGGCTAACGGATCGAAACTAAATTTGGTATGCGAGTTTATGAGCTCGAAATACAGGTCAAGTTCGGTATGGAGTTATGGCTCCTTTTTCGACAGAATTTTGTCATTTTAAGGTTTCCGGATGATAACTTTAGTTTGTGTGATCGGATCTGAACCAAATTTGGTATGTAAGTTTATGAGCTCCAAATACATGCCAAGTTCGAACAAGGGTTCGGTCCGCCAATTTTGCCGGAGGTATGGTCCTTGTCGAATTATAATTTTACGATTATTTTGGTTTCCGGGTGATAACTTTAGATTATGTATTCTGATTGTTTTTTAATTTGGTCTGTAGATTAACCACAAGAAAATACAGGTCAAGTTCGAATTTGGGTGTGATCCGCCAATTTTTGCCGATTATTTTGGTTTCCGGCTGATAACTTTACTTTTAGTTATCTGATTGTTTTTAAATTCAACTGAATCTCTTGATATGTGGTACGTAGGTCAAATTTCAGAAGACAAAGGCCGAGTTTGAAGTTGGTCACGGTCCAATGAATTTTGACAGAATTAAACAAAATCTATCCTTAATATAAGTTACTAAACAGCCACCTTTCGGGGGACACGAGTTCGCCGACCTTTTATTGTTGTTGTTGCTGCTGTTGATGACGAGTTTTAGCAAAGAGACAAGGACACTTTAAGCGTTTCGCCACAGTCTTGATTGTTGAATTTACATGAAAAACATTTTCACGGTTTTCAATATCTATTCCTCAGAAATGGCGATACTATTATTGTCAAGCAATGATTGAACATGGACACGAGATGCTGCAGCATACCCTCATTGCACACAAGGACATCGAGGTTATCTTGCTGTGCGGCGTATCGAGTGATGATATTCGCAACACACAGTACATGGCGAAGCATTTCGGGATTATTCTAAAAAACACTACTCTGTGACGTGGCATCCATCCGCTTAAACGAGGATGATTGCGTTTTTACTTTTCCGGAAGAAACCAAAGCCGACACATCTGAAAGTTCTCTGAAGAAAGTGATGCGAGATGAGAGTTTACACAAAGAACTGTTTCAAGGAGAATCGGACATTAACATGACATAATCTGACTCTACTCGTGCTATAGACGAATTGTCACAGTTGTTGTCAGATATAGTAGACTTTCTCATTGAGCATGACCGACTGGATGAGTGGCAATGTTTCATGCGAGAGTTAGCAACCAGACGTTTTCCATTAAATAACATTGCCTTTCAATTATATCTCGATGTCCGTAAAATATAGACATTCGGTTCTATCTAGCGATGACATAAAAATGTGGTCATTAATATTAGGGACATCATAGGACGCTATACAGAGGGAGACACTTGGTGTAAATGTTTTATTTGCAATTAAGTGTTCTTTGAAGCAGCTGTATAATATCGGACGTGCCAATGGATCTGATTACACATGTAAATGGATATGGCCGCCTCTCATTGTGTGTCATGTTTATGACTAATTATGTAGTCATATTAGTAGAAATCAAGCGGGCGGCATGTACTACTTTATCTTAAGCCCCGGTTCCATATTCCCGATTTTCAACCCCGAATGTTCCCGAATGACTCCCGAATCATAATTTTGCAAAAATCGTGGAGTAAGTTCGGGACGAGTCGGGACAGTGAATTTTTACCCCGAACATGATCGGGGATATCGGTGCTATCGGGGTCGATTCGGGACAATTCTGGACTCGCTCCCGACAGTTTTGAAATGTTCAAAACTATCGGGAACCAAGCCGAATCGCTCCCGATTGTCAATCATCGTGAGAAATTCGGGAGCAATTCGGCACCTATTCGGGAGTAGTCTGCAGTACTCGGCAATATTCGGGTGGAGTAGTCGGCAGTATTCGGTAGGTTATTCCCGAATTCGCCATGTGTGGCTGCTTTTATACTGAGATCCGGTGTATCTGCAAAATTGGCCATCGATTCGGGACGTTCGGCAGCAATTGAATACCAATTCGGCATCAATTCAATTCCAGTTCGGCATTGATTCGGGGTATTCGGCAACAATTCGGTGTAAGTCGGTAGTAATCTGGGCAATTCGGCAGCCACTCGCATGAAATTTCGGTATCAGTTCGAGATAATTCTTGATCATTCGGGAAGAAATTCGGAAGCATTCTGGAATACTCGGCAATGTTCGGGACGATTAAATTTTGTCATAATTCGGAATCAGTTCGGCGGCTTTTTTGAATAAAACTCGTCCAGAATTCACTCGAATGCTGCCGATTTGGTCTGGTCCCGAATTGGTGCCGAATATTATGGAATATACTAATTCGGGACAGAAAATAGGGAATATGGAACCGGGGCTTTAGCAGAGAATCGAGCTATTCGCAGAGAACAGAACGCTCGGTAGAGAATCGGAGTACTCAGTTCATCAAAGCGCATGTAAAGTAGTTGAATAAAGTCATGCATTAAACTGAAAGTTTAAGCCACTTGACCTGATGAACTCGTATGATGCGCAAAATGAACACGTACATGCACGTAAAACGACACGACAATTATTATACATCTTTCGCATTAATAAACTACGACAGATGATTATTACGAATAGGGTACTACGTCACTAGAATGTGTGTTATTTCTATTCGTTGTCGTTTTCCCCATTCGCTGTTACGATTACGGTTTCGGATTTTCAACAAAACTCACAAATACATGACATAGTAATAAATTCGTGATCGTTTCTCAGCTCCTCAATGTTGGAGATGATTCTGAGATAATGTCCTTAAATTGTGATCGCCATGTGGCATTAATTTTTACCTATTAGTGATAATCAATTCGTTCTTCGTTATGAAACGCGAGAATCTTGCCAAACACAAAGTGCTTTTTGAGCTATGATTTGATAACTAATAATTATTGCGAGTGGCAAGCACGATTGTTTTTGGACCGACTACAAGTAGCTATTCGTAATAATAATCTGCCGTCGTTCATTATGCGAAAGGTGTCCAGTACCACTCCCGTCTGCCTAGAAATGGTACCGGCATATTGTGTACTATAAACCTATTGACGAGTAGTTCTCTTAGAAAATGGTCATATGAATATACTATCTGTTATGTATACATGTATAAATATACATAGTATATAAACATTTCCCATCAACGATAAGGAACCCTTCTGCACTTGTTTGTATTTTATGTCTGTCATCTGCGTATGGTTCTTGAACATTCGTCCATTCCACGAACAGCTGACGAAGAAGTCATAATGACGTAGAGGCTGTGCCAGTTCCCCTCGAATCCCTCGCCGGTCGTTCAATTCGTTGCTGAGTGCTGAATTTCTCCTTAATGCAGGCATAAACTCTCTTCTTTATAAGAAATGACGCTGCTACAAAGATTCCCTGAGAACTGTTGGTGATTACATAGAGATAGCCTAATGCCTCGATGCCCGTGAAGGATGAGAGAAAACCGAAAATCCAAGTCAGACCCATGATCGACGCTATTCTCACATATGCGAAAAATCTTTTCTTATCCGGTTTTCGATGCAATATTCTGGCAGATTGGCCGGCTTGCCTTTCAATCGAGATAATTATCCAAACGAAGCAGACGGCGTCGTATATTAATGTCAGTAAGACCGGCAGAGCAAACATATACACTGTTGCCATTGGGACAGATATCCAACAAATGCCACCATCGCCGTAGCCGATGTGGAACCCTCCTGTGCGAACAAAGTCGAGAATGACGGAAATAATTGTAACCATCGTTGGAAGGATCGATGCAACTATTGCGTAACGTATAAATGTTTTCGATGGATTTCCGGTCGGTGTGTTGTTGACGAACGTTCTTTTGAAGTCAAATGAGATAATTGTAACCCATGAGAAAGACGCTAACAGGAACCAATGGAGGGAAACGGCGATAAAATAACAGAACTGCTTGTGGTTGGTGGTTGTCAATAATAAGAGAATTTGCGCAAACATCAAACAAGAAGCAAAAGCAACAAGGCATTTGCCAGGTAGGTTCAAAAGTTTCTTGCAAGAAAGGTAGATAACAATTGTGGCCAAAAGTGAGAGAACAGAGAATCCAAGTAGAACGTTCGACAGTATACTCCTCACTGACTTTCCACGTGGCCATGCGACATCTGTGAGATTGGACGCGCATATATACAGTGTCTCGTCTCTAACCGTGAAGACCGATCCAGTAAGATCAAGTGATGTGCCGTTCAGAATAATTGTTGTTTCGTTGTACATGCTAATGTTACCGTGTAATTGCGCCATATCGCATTTCAAATCAACGGGATAATGTAGACAAACTAGTGCCAATGTTTTGCAAGGAACATCTCGTGTGGAGAACACAACTTCTTCAAAGGGAATGTGAAGCAAAGATGCGAAAACAGACCCATCGAGGTAAAGATAGTCACTCTTATTGTGTGTTGCTCCAATGAATTATGCGTCGCAAAGTAGGGTTGTCTCTCCTGACTTGCAATCCAGTGGTCTCTCGTCGACGTTGGTCAAAACTAGTGTTAGTTGGTTGGGCATAATGTCGTCTGGAAAACTCTCCTCAAGTATTTTCTTGATTTCATAGATGTTATCTGATTTGAACGAAACTTTCAACACTTTCGATTGAAGTAAGTGTGTGAAGGATTCTTGGAGCTGCAAATCCTGAGTCTCGTCGCATTGTTTAATGTCGAAATCTGGGAACACGAGAAGCGGCTTGAATAACATTGTTTCTCGGGATATTCTTGGACCGGCAGGTTTCTCTTCCGAAACATTTACATTCGTTTTAATTTTCAAAAAAGTTACAGAGTTCCACGTATGGTTCACGCACTGGGCACGTTCATAGTATGTCATACGTGGCGAACCATCATCTGCCAAACTCACAATTTGTTCAAACTGGCTGTTAAGATGTGATAAGAAATATCCTATTCGGGTATCTCTCGAATGACTGCCAAATAGTTCTTTAATTGATTCAGTGATGAAATACTTGATGAAATATTGTCTGTTTGGTCTTCCATACAGTTGTCCAGTTCTGTTCTTAAATCGAGAGTCGTCACATGCTTTTGCTGAGGATCGGAAACATTGCAGGTTGATATCAACACACCGACCCATACTCGCAAGCAGTATCTGATTTTCGTGGCATGCCAATATCGGCCTTTCTACACCACTTGCGAAGCTGGTAATATCCGAGAGATCGAAATTGAATAAAATGTCTATACCCGGCGGTAGTTCGAAGTCAATTCCGGAATGTCCTGACCATCCTCTGCACCCAGTAGAGTAATCCGCCACACACTTATCACAATACCGATTCCTCTCACGATACTCAATCGGATTTGTTTGCCAGAGTACAGAACATTGCACCGACGACTCTACGTAACCACGATTCTGAGAAATTCGGCATAAAACCTGAGCGTTCGGATTCACAACACCAAGTGAGTTTACCCTTTCGTTATCACACACGTTTGTAGATCGTTCTTTCGTGACATGGATCTCCACTATTCGTTCAATAGTAGGTATCCCATGATAGGAATATGTGACATTACACGACTCATAGATAGTGACCCAACTCAAAAATTTCAAATACTCATTCGGACATCTTGCGGTCTTGTTCCATGTGAGTAGGTGATCGTTAATAAAACCATTGCACATCCCACAATAGATATTTTTAAATGTGATGTGAGAGACGGCCACGGAGGACGCGAGAATATTGAAAGGGTCGTCAATGTTCGGTAGCTCACACAGAAATTTTGTCCAGTGAACAATTTTCCCTCTTTGATAGCATTTGTCAATTAAGGGGATGCTGTTATATCTAGTTACGGCATGTATGTTCGCCACAGTTCGCATCACACTATTATCTCTAAACCACACCTTGTTATCAAAATATGCGATGCCATAATTGTCTCCAGGTGTGATGTTGAAACCACGTTCAATGACATCAACGGCTTCTTCGGCTATAAATATTTTCAAACAGACGTAGAAATAATCCTCACAGCAGTCTCCGAGGATTATACAATCGACATCGCATCCACAAACTTCAGATGTGTGGTATATTCCACATTTATTCTCATTGCATGGACCGTCTCTTCCCAAGCGTACAGGTTTCGGTTTCGGATAAAGTGTAGTGACAATGTCAGTCTGAATAGTAGCGAACGGAGAATGTGTTGGTGATACAGAGAAGCTGGTCTGTAAATTCGGGCTTCTTACGGCTCTAATTTCTTTTTGCGAACGCATAATCGGTGTTTCTCTTACATTAGTCCAATCTTTTGAAGTGGTCGGTTTTGATATCAGATCTGCTGTACGGATTCTTCGAATGGTGCTCGCGTGTTTCTCATACGTCCCTTTGCGATCAATTGACCAGTGATCTTCGGAGGGCTCTGTTTGTTGAGAAATCGTGTTTATTGGTCGACCGGTAATCCAGTTATGTAGCTGACCAGATAGTGCCCTTATTCGTGTGTCCGTTTGGAACTCTTCTCCCCTCTGTGTTATATCATCATTGCTAGGCGTTGACACACCAGTGGCAGCCGAATGTGTCGATCCAGATCTGAGGAGGTTTTCCTGCGACACCAACAAGACGAAAATCGCCAGAGTGCCTGTCAGAATATAGATGAAAATAGTTTACTTTGTATGTATATTTGAATATGTTAGATGTGTAGGAATTGCCAATGCGCGTTGTCGCAATGGCTCATCAGACTAAACGGGTCGATCGCGAGAATAAATCTATATTTCTAAATCGTTTTTGGCTAATATTTCCCCAATTTATAGCTTATTTACACGTATTTTCGACATTTGAAGGTGAGTAAATATTTTATCAGTAATATATGCACCCGACGATTAGATGAAATCAGTTTACAAAATTCTACCGCTATATCACGAACGTGCATTTGAAACATCGCCGTACTAAGATTGACCAATTTTCCTAAAATTTTCCGAACAAATGTAACTTTTCATCAGCATAATATGCCAATTGAAATTTGTGATCTTCGTCCCATTTAGAAATGACTGACGGGTCTGTCGTGTCAATCCCCAAATAAATTGCTATCAACAGGAACGGGGGACATTTATTGTTCGCTCCATAATTGAAATGGATTATTTGTTATCCACGGCAAACGAAGTTTGAAGCTTTATATATTGGTCATCGTCATTCGGATTTGAAAGATATTCGGTAAGTTGATGAACCAACATGGAGACAATATTATTAACAAACAGCGGGATTCGTCCATTGTTTTTTCCAGAGTTACGGCCCTTATTCAGTAATGGGACTTTGTGTGAAAATAGATTTTACTCTTTGCATAACTAAATCATTCAGCACACCCTCCAGGCCACATCCCTCACCCGATCGTCACCAAACTTCATATGGATCTATCTAGAAATGTGGGTATTTTGTCCGTCCGTGCATATTTAACTTAACCAATGGTTATATGGTCTAAATAAAATTTGGTATGGAGGTTAGCATCGTGACAGCTTTCAAAAGAGGGGCAAATGAGGTTGTTCACGTTTTTCATTTTAGAGTTGTCCTTCTTCGTTTATCTGGAAAGTATTTCTTTATGTCCATTTGCGCAGATTTCTAAGCAATTGTTTATCGGATCTGAATGAAATTTGGTGTGGAGATTTGCCATCACGAATGCCTTCAAAAGTGTGCGCAATGATGTTGTTTGCACTTTCATTGTGTCTGAGATATCGTCCTTCGTTTGCCAATGGGGTACTGTTTTGTGATTGCGTCCCATTATCGACATCGACCGCCAGGTGGCTATAACTGCCATGTCCATTTCCGGTTAGAAGTAAACAAACTTATTTTCGCTTGTCATCTGTCAGTTTCATTATGTCTGTCTTTCGACTTGTTCGGATCGTTATTCTGTTAATTCTTCATTACCAAACTAATAATAATGCCACCACAATGTTGTGCATTGTGTTGTGCAATGTGGATATGTATTCCCGAAAGGTGACGACGAAGCGGCAAAAGAGTTACGAAAAAAATGGACAGTAGCCATTCGACGAAGCGATGGCCGAAATGGACAGTGGGAATACAGCAGTTTTAGTGTCGTTTGTGCAGGACAATTCACCGAGGATGACTACATGTGCAAACATGATCCTTGTAAGTAATATATATCGTAATGTATACACTGTTATTATGAGTTTACTATTTTCCAATAATTTTAAATAACAATCAAGGATCAGGGAATCAAAATTTTCCTTCAACATTTCATTCAGCCAACATTTCATAACTTTCGTATTATATCACATCTTATTGAGCTTGTTTGCCAACAAACGGTATTTACAAGTCAACTTTTATAAGATGACTTACCCAAAAGAGCCAAGAAATATTAAATTAGTCATATTGTCCTTACAACATATTCTCACATAATAAACAAAAATGAGAAAATTTGGTACATAAAAGTTACATGCAGCGAATTTCCAGGAAATAAGTTTATATTTCAGTAAAATTACAGTACTGTTTTCACCTTGTTGAAGGGGGTGATAATTTATTTGTTTAAATTGAAATACCAGTTTTTTAAAACTCTTTTGGTGTTGCCTGAAGTAACACATTCAAGTGTCTATTTGCAGCTAATAACATTTAAATGTCGAAATAAAATTGAAGAATAACAAATAAATCAGTTAAAATGAAACATGTATATATGCCAGATAAATCCTCAGTACACTGTTTCTTTAAATTTGTATTTGATTTTTGTGCGCTGTTTTCCTCTTTCTGGATGTTTGGGATAAGAACTCAAAATTGTCTATACTTTTCAGCTAAGAAGGGCACCAGAAACATCCTGAAGTCCGACGCAGTACCGTATTTATTTCGTTGGACCTTGTTTAAGAAAACATCAAGTGAAGTTATCGGAAGGAGTGACATGGCCAAAATAGTGTGAGGTGTATATCAGACATGCATGCAGGGATGAGAATGTTCTAGTAAAATATGTTACAAGCAAATTTGTTGGAAACCCCGCCAAGAAAAAACAAAATAAAGTTCTCATAACATTATTTTAATGATAATAACATGTGTATACATATAATAAATTAATGATACAGAATCAGAAGTGTTTTCTACATTTGCATTCAATCTGCTCATAATTATTCTAGAAATATTTTCTAAGGAAAACAAAAACGCATTAAGCCGTATAACATGGCACATACATGCTTACATACATACATTGGCATTCTACCATTACCCCGTTTGTATGATATCCAGATTGTATGAAACATTCTTTTCATAGAAGCACAACACTGTGCCTTTGTGTAAAACTTTCCATCATGTAGAGCCATCCTCGCAAACTTAAGATATCGTTCCTCGTACACATTTTTCGGTCAATCTCCCTGTGGTGTAATTTTTGTCTTGACACTCTAAACTTAAAATAGATAGTAAATTATGGTAAGCTAAGTGTGTGGGAGTACATTGTAATTATGGTAAGCTATGTATGTACCATACGAAGTACATCGTATGTTAAAATTAAAAACAGGTATGGAATTATTATTTTATAATATTTTATATATTTTTGTTTATGTTTTACATGTATGTTTCATTTATTTTGTCATTCATCTTCACTATATATTATCTCAATTACAAACTTCTTACTTTCTATCATATTCCCAAATAACACATACACCAGATGTCATGTATATCCAGAACTATCAGGTCCAAGTGGATTATAACATTTAAACAAAATAGTCAGACTTGAAGGTCGTATGTCCATTCAAAGAGCTAAAATGACATACTGTATTCAGAGAGGAAAACAAACAAAACGAAATTATAGACTGACAGGTAAAGGTTGTTTGGCATTTGCATATTACTATATTCACTCTTTACATGTATGAAGGCCCCATCCAGAGATTGTATAATTCAGGTGATTACACACATGCCAAATATTCACACACCTATACTTACCGATCAATAAGTTCGCTCTTTCGACCAGATACTCGTAGGTTGATTTCGTTTTCGTAGTTCATTACGGTGAGTTGTACAAGCGTCAAGTTGTTGTATTTTGAGGAAGTTGGTGATGTTGTTGTTTTTTTTGCAGAAGCCATTTTTTGTGTTTGTTTCCTTCTCGATTTTCGCCATGTTTTATATACCCTGTGGTGTGACACTATTGTTAGTTCGTGACAATAAGCTTGCCCTCGAATTTGTAGTAGAAGTTTGTTTTAATGTTTCTAACACATAATCAAAATGCGATTACGTAGAGTACTCAGCAGTCCCTTCTTGCGCCGCGAACAAGTGCGACATGCTAATCCTAATCGCACTTTTTTTTATACTTGTAATTAAAATAACGCATCGATTGCATGTGCTTCATAACCCTAAATTAATTAATTACGGAATATAAAATCCCGGATCAATTAACAGCTAATGGCACACACACTGGTGTAGTTTTCGCACCTTCTTCGGTGACAGATCACACAATTTAACGTGGCTCCTAAGCCGATACATAAACAACCGGAAGTACCTTGGACTGTAATGCTCGAATTACCTCCCCGGAATGCAACACCTCATTGTTCGCGATTGCGGTCTGTTCGGCTTGATAGCTCAAACAAATATGAACCGATTTCAATAATGTTTGGTATTCATATAGGTTGTATTTAGTCATTATAGCCCATACTAAGACATCCTTCGAATTAAGGCACACCAGGAAATTAATAAACCTCACCGGAAATCCACATCGACGGGGATACTCTGGGTGGTGCAATTGTTTGGTTTGACACTTACTCCCACAACATCCCTTAAATCACAAGTCTGTTAATGCTATACGGAAAACATTCGCGATGGGCGCATGTTTGTTAAAATATTATTATCAAGAAAAATATAAAAAAGTTATTTGTTCTTATTTTCATTATCAACTAGAATGCACTCACTGGAAGCTGCCAATACTTGCGGCCATCACACATTTGGAATGTTTTGGGTGTCTTGCCAACAAGAGTTTGAACCACGGGTGCTGGGCCGTCTTTTGAGAGATTATATAGAAAATCTAGATATCAAATTTCAGTTCATCCATCGCTGAAATATTTGTATGTACTGACAGAATATCTCTGTTATCTCCAGTTGATCTATTACACTAATGATGGTCTTAGTAATACTGTACGAGTTGTTTGACATATTTATCGAACAATATAGACATCGCTCATATGAAGGGTGTGAAGACGATTGGTTGCCGATGATGGTATATATTATATACCAATTGGGTTAAATTACTAGTTTGACTAGAATGATTTGTGCATGCCATTGCACTTCAGCGGCGAAAACATCAGAGTCAATTTCAAATGCCGACACAATTAAATAAAAGACACGCGATAATTGGCTAGTCTTTGATGAACAAAGTGAACATGCCCTTAGTGGCCGATCTACATTCTTCGGGAACGTATATATCATAACAGTTGATAAATCGGTACACGCAGTTGGGATTCGTAGAACTTGGTCACCACGAGACCAGAAAGTTAATATTAACGTTGACTGTGCTATTTTCGATGTTTTGGGCTATATTATGGCAAAACACCCTAGATGGCATTTATTTGGCAGATATTGCTAATATAGACTGAGTTAATATCATTACGTCAGAATATCGCCACAGGCAGCTGGGATTCGAAGAACTAGGTCATCACGAGACCTGTTATTAACGTTGACCATGCAAATATTCTATGTTTTGCCTACATGTATATTATGGCAAAACACACCCCGTGGATGGTATTTGATTTGGCAGATATTGTATACGTAGAAATATATAATGTCAATACGTCATAAAATCGCAACAGGCAGCTTGAATTCGTAGAACTAGGTCATCACCAGACCCGTTATTAACGTTGACTAATCTAATTTTCGATGTTTTGCCGATATTATATGGAAAAAACACACCTTAGCTGGTATTTGATATGGCAGATATTGTTTATGTAGACAGATAAAATATAATTGCTTCCTAAAATCGCCACACACAGCTGGGATTCGTAGATCTAGGTCATCACGAGACTCGTTATTACTGTTTACCATGCAAATTTTCGATGCTTTGCCTATATTATGGCAAAACACACCCCCTAGATGGTATTTTATTTGGCAGATATTGTCAATATGGACAGATATAATATCATTACATAAAATTGTCACAGGCCGCTGGAATTCGTGGAACTAGGTCATCGCGAGACCCGTTATTACTGTTTACCATGCAAATTTTCGATGCTTTGCCTATATTATGGCAAAACACACCCCCTAGATGGTATTTGATATGGCAGATATTGTATATGTAGACATATATAATATCACTACGTCACAAAATCGCCACATGCAGCTGGAATTCGTAGTACTAGGTCATCACGAGACCCGTTATTAGCGTTGACTATGCTAATTTTCGATGTTTTGCCTATATTATAGCACAACACACCCCCTAGATGGCATTTTATTTGGCATATATTGTTAATATATACTAAGATAATAGTATTACGTCAGAAAATCGCCACACGCAGCTGGGATTCGTAGAAATAGGTTATCATTGTTTTGCAAATATTATGGAAAAACACACCCCCTAGATGGTATTTGATATGGCAAATATTGTATATGTAGACAGATAAAGTATCAATATAGAACTATAGGTCATCACGAAACCCGTTATTAACGTTGACTATGCCAATTTTCGATGTGTTGCCTATACTATGGCAAAACACACCCCTACATGGCATTTTATTTCACAGATATTGTTAATATAGACGGAGATAATATTATTACGTCAGAAGATCGCCACATATTTTGCCAATATATATATGGCAAACACGCCACCTAGATGGCATTTTAGGCAAAAACAAAACTAGCATAGTAAACGTTAATAAAGGGGTTTGAAAAGTTTGATTCATGCCTTTGTCACACCCTAAATCTAGTTGGATAAAAAGTTATCCAACAGTCAATCAACCGTTGTATGCCCACAGCACCTATCTACGTTGTGTGAAAAGTTGCATGACAATTTTGTTGGATACACTTTTACACAACGTTGCATATATATTTACTACCAACGGTTGTTTGTTAATTACACAACGTGTTGGATGAAATTTCACACAACACTCAATCAACGTTAATTGCCCACAGCACCTATCTACGTTTATTGAACCGTTGGGTGTTGGGTAGAGTTGGATGACATTTGTTGATTGTTGATTTACCCAACGTTGATTGGAAAGTAAAATGGGGCAAGATGTCGTGGATAGCTTTGTCGGTATAGTATGCATTTGTTATAATTATTCTGTGTACGATACACTGATTATATAGGCTTTATTTTGAGTGTATGAGTGTACTACTTTAGTCAAATTAGTGCCGTCAGCAGTTGTGTAAATTTGTAAACTTCAAAATTTGGCAAATATAAATAAATATACACTCAATAAATAAAGCCTACATAATCAGTATATCGTACAAAGAATAATTATAACAAAGGTATACTATACCGGCAAAGCTATCCACGACGTCTTGTCCCATTTTCCAGTCGCTCGGGAGTTTTTTCACGCAGTCATCCATCTTGTTTTAAAATATTTGGAGCCAAAAATCGCATGCTCGCCCGCACCGGAAACGCGCTGCTATTGGATGACCCGGTCACGTGGCGGTTTTATCCAACGTGGTATGAAAGTAATACCACAGAAGACAGTTCACGCAATCAGTTGTGTACATCGTACTAAACTGTTGGATAATAAGTACACAACAAATTCGCACCCAACGAGTTGTATACAAGGTTCATCCAACTAGATTTAGGGTGCAGGGCCGGGAGCTTACGTCATAATGTTCACGGGGCGCCAGATGTCTCTACAGAGTAAGTTAGTATTCATTGGTTTTTCGCCTGTATAAATAATTAATAATATTTCATCGAGGCATGCAATTTCAACGCCGAAATCTCATTAAAAACAATTATGTTCTATATCCAGTTGTTGAAGTATCAGCGATGAGTAGTTGAAATGGCTTATTATAGTCTAGCAACTTGCTGATGTGTTTGGAAAATATAGAAGAAATAAACGAATGTTGCATTTGCCAGGAGTGATATACTGCCGCCATGTTCGAGCAAATTATATATGACATATCTTCCCGACCCTGTTTGTGCTATTCGCCATGACTAAGCATTCAGTAATGCTCAAATTTCATATTCAGGTCTATATTGACGGAATTTTAGGCAAAAAACAAAACTAGCATAGTAAACTTTAATAACGGGGTTTGTTTTGCCATAATATAGGCAAAACATCGAAAATTATCATGGTCAACGTTAATAACGGGTCTCGTTGTGACCTAGTTTACGATGGTTTACATACCTTGTTTATTGTTCACATTTACCCACTGCGAAGATCGTATGTCCCTTTAACTGATATATAAAATGCGTTTCAAATTTTATCGACCCGACTGATGGACATATCAATTATTAATTCGATCCTTACACTTAGGAACATATCAGTTTTTGGAAAAACATTCTCGATCAGTAAAAATGACAATAGATGAGAAACTGCAGCATCAATCTTGAAACAACTGTCGTTTCTTCCGGTGATAAGACGTGCGGTCCAAATTGTATTCTATAAACGATTATATTGTTATTCCTGGGCCTGAACCTTGAATGAATCTTCCTTGGACATCGTGGTGAGATATATATATATATATATATATATATATATATATATATATATATATGCACATGTATATATTGCCAAGAGGGAGTCGAAGGGTTGTATAAAGCTTACTCACGTGTGGCATATGAACAGTTCTTCATCACGACAACATATCGACTGTATCTGGTCTTTCTCTAACAACAAACGCGCAAGCAATAGTGGCTTCAAAAGCTGTAATTTCCCGTAGAGAGTACAAGGGAACCAGAAAATTGAGTGGACTTTATAGCATGATACTTATCGCGCTTTGTCAAATTATTAAATAACCTATATAGATGAAGTATTGACAAGGACTCCCGTATATTTATATATATGAAACATTATTTATCACGACAACAGATCGACGATATATGGTCTTACCCCAACGACAGACGCGACATTAATAGCTTCATCCAAAGCTGTAACTTCCCGTAGAGAGTATACGGGAATCAGATAAGTGTGTGGGTTTAACCATTTACCCAACAAAACGGCCAAAAACGCCCAAATAAAGCTTCAACAGCCTAAAATATCTTCGGTCTGTCTCAATAACACCATAGAAATATGGATATCATTGGAACCGGTTCATTGACCACATTGTGATGGTTACAGTTATGCCCTGTGCCAGTGAATTCTCTTATATATGCGAGTCGACCATAGGTCGCCTCGCATATATAAGAGAATGCATTGGCACAGGGCATAACACTTTTTACCATTTTTTCTTACATTCTTTAACAATTTTATAATTTTTTCTTACATTTTTTAACATTTTTAATAATATTTTTCTACATTCTTTGACAATTTTATCATTTTTAATATGTGTTAAGCCAATGCATTCTCTTATATATGCGAGGCGACCTATGGTCGACTCGCATATATAAGAGAATGCATTGGCACAGGGCCATTCTGTTGGGTAAAGGGTTAATTCATAACAGTGTCTGATACTTATCGCGCTTTGTCAAATTATTAAATATGCTATTCGGACGTTAGTTTTGACAATGACTCTCGTATATTTACGAGTAGTTAACCCTTTCATGACTGGAGCTTCCTGAAATTTTGCGAAAACCCTGTGCCAATGCATTCTCTAATATATGCGAGTCGCCCATAGGGCGTCTCGCATATATAAGATATGATTGTCCTAACAATATTTACCTTGAACTTGTAACAGTGCATTCTCTAATATATGCGAGGCTCCCTATGTGAGACACGCATATATAAGAGAATGCACTGGTACGAGGTATTTAATGCTGCACCAGCGCACTCCAGTCATGAAAGGGTTAATATCGCAAGTCGCATATTCTCTTGTTCCAGAGGTCAGAATGTCTGTTTTGCTTTCATATGTACCGTACCATACCATGTTTATATGGTATATGTAATGTCGGATAAACTCCGTCTTTCATCTGTCGGTCCGTCTCTCCGCCTGTTGGTATAACCAATGCCCAACTCGTGTATTCATATCCGATCGTGTTCATATTCCATGTACATGTTTAAGACGACATACATGTACCTTTCACGTGAATAGCTTTTGGTAGCAATCGCTTGATCAGTTTGGAAAATATTAAACCTATCCAACCAAGTATCTCATGATTTAAACATTAAGTTTGCGCTATTAAATGCGATAACTCGGGTATGTAACATTTCATCATTTTCATATTTTATGCCCACGTTTATGACATACTCCACACGGACCGTGCTTGGTATTGATTGGTTGATCAGTTTGATGAACATTAACCCACTCATCCATTGACGTTGTGCTAATCATTATAATTATCTGAAATAAGTTTTTTTCATTAAATCTCATACAAGTATGTCATATCCAGGTTTATGACACACACATTACATGTATAGTTTTTTGGTATGGACTAGTTAGTCGGTATGGGAAATATTAACCCCTTCTAACAAACCCTTGAGTTGGTCTTAGTCAATGCGTTAAAGTGATGTGAAGCACTCCGGTAGTGTGATCAAATAGAAACGGAGAATAATCTTGTTTAAAGTAGTTATTTTTACAAATATTATATCCAAATTGACAACACACACCGTCATACTTATCTACTAATTAAATGCAGCTACTGTTGATGACAAAATGGGTTTCGTTAGTTTATCGCCGATAAATTCGTCCCCAATTGAGTCGTAAATATTTACAATTGAGCGCAGTTCAGACGATGTTTTCTATAGAATGGTACGGTCGATTTGCTTAAGATTTTCGGCGATATTAGTATAATGTTACATTCCTCCAGTTGGCATAGCGCCTGAACACTAACTCATCAGTTTCACGCACCCGAACAAGTACATAATATGTCTTTAACTCAGATATTTGTTATTTTATTGTTATTATTTCATTGTTCATTGATTAGTACATTTCCAGATGACGAAGACACACCCTTCACATGTATGGAATGGAGTAAATAATCAATTGGTTGATCAGGTAATCGATTGGTTGATCAGGTAATCGATTGGTTGATCGGGTAATCTATTGGTTGATCAGGTTTGAAAAGTTTGATTCATGCCTTTGTCAGGGCCGGGAGCTTACGTCATAATTTTCACGGAAATGGCGGCCAGATCTCTCTACAGAGTAAGTTAGTATTCATTGTTTTTTCGCCTGTATAAATAATTAATAATATTTCATCGAGGCATGCAATTTCAACGCCGAAATCTCATTAAAAACAATTATGTTCTATATCCAGTTGTTGAAGTATCAGCGATGAGTAGTTGAAATTATAGGCTCATTATAGTCTCGTAACTTGCTGATGTGTTTGGAAAATATCGAAGAAATGAACGAATGTTGCATTTGTCAGGGGTGATATACTGCCATAAGTTCGAGCAAATTATGACGCATCTTCCCGACCCTGTTTGTGCTATTCGCCATGACTAAGCATTCAGTAATTCTCAAATTTCATATTCAGGTCTATATTGACGACTACATCACTTGTAGGGAGTTTAGGGTTGATTGTTTTGTCGATATGGGAAATAGTAGCCCTTTCGTCAGCAGGTTTCTTTGACTAGTTCAGCCGATATGACAACTTTGAAGTTTCCCTTATAATACTTGATTCCTGCCATATACATATATTGTATATAGCTTCGTAACTGGGGCATGCTCTAGATCATACCATTAAGCTCTACTCTGGCAGAGATAATAATCCACCAGTACAAAACCTGGGAACTCTTTGAAGCTTTGACAGGGAACATTATAAAGTCGAAAATATAACGTAGGAATATTTGCAGAACTATATTTTTTTTAAAGAAAAATCACCACAAAACTACATATTGTCTGAAAAAGATGAGTCAGTAATGAGTGTTTATGTCTGCCATATTACTGAAAAGGTGGTTGAATGTTTAACAAATGGCTTCAAAAAACTAAAATATGCAACGAAAATGTTTTATTTAATTTCTCGCTGGCAGTCTTCATTTCAGACGGTAGACTGAGCGCGTACCCTAGGTGGGTGCATAGTCTAGATAATGCAGTGTGGTTTTTCTTTTAAATATTTCCTGTCAAACTCTCTACCGACCTACATAACAAATCTGTGTTATTTTAAAAACCCCACTTGGTTATATAATTTGAACATATATCTCATATTGTGGGGGCGAACAGGTGTTGTTATATGTGTATGAAAATGAAATTGACCATGCCTTATATTCTTGCACTTCCATGTTTATTCTTGCTTTGAGAAATCACTTATTGGACACAATAATCAACCACCATGGAATTTTCGTAGGTATTTATCTAGACAGCCTCCCAAGATGTGATTTATATGCTCTGCTCCTTGGTTCCGATGATCCACGCATCACATGGCAGATTGACCACTGCCGCGAGCAGATTATAGATACATCTGCTTCATTTCTCCTGGCAATGACTAGGTCGATAAGATGATCTGCTAGAAGATTACCTACAAAACTTACTTCCGACCATACGGATGTGAGATACCAAAAACATAGCATTCTTTACTTATATTGTATCCTCCTTTAAGCTCAGAATGTCTGGCATTTGTATCACACGGAAAACAATGTAAAACTTGAAATCTTGCTTACGGTATATATTGAAGGCATATCAACATTGATTCAACTTGCGCCTCCTACAACATTTTTTGTTTGTTTGTTTGTTTGTTTTTTGTTTTTGTTTTGTCTGTCACGCACGACATTTTATTACTTACCGAAGTATATAACTCACTTCGTCCTACCAATGCCAGTGGGTCGCATCCATCGTGAGTATTTCCTTTTACACTCTGACGCATAGGCAAGCATTCTGATCTTAAATACCTTCAATATTAATGTTCTTCTCTAAGAAACCATATCACTATATATACTGTCTTCTGTACATATTAGTGTAATATATTCAATATCTCCATAGAAGGAGGCAATAAAGATATATATATCTTAATCGAGAATCTTTTATCGAATGAGTTGCGGATGGCGCAAGGCTATATTTCGCGACTATGCGTCGTCCTCAACGAGTTCGATAAAAGATTCGAGATTATGATGCAAGTTGTGTTCTGTATTTATTCTGCATCGTTCAGTCAGATAAGTTCAATCCATGACTGTCACCTTCATTGAAACTATAGCTAACTTTGTTGTGATTTATTTATGTGGATAATCAGTAATTATCGAGGGGGGGGGGGGTCACCGGAAGCGGATGATTGACGTAATGTACGTCACCTTACTTGGCGACGTCGACAAAAATAGTCCCGGCTTGTATTCCACTAGAGGTATACACTAATGTGTATTGAATGACTGGGATTCCGTTGAATACATGTGCCTCATGTCAATGGGTGTGGAATAAAATGATTTTCTCCTTCAAATTGATAGTTTGTAATGAAAATTCATTAATGGGGCGCCTCCTTAAATCAAACAATATTTACGGATAAGCGTTATCAGGCTAAAGTGTTTCCATGGGACCTAGTTCATTAAAATGTTTACGAGAAGTCATGGAAACATAATGTGTAAAAACAAGTGAAACTTGCTGTCACGTGTTTGTGAAAGTTTACGCCACTTAACCTGATGAACTCGTATGGTGCGCAAAATGAACACGATATGTCCCTAACGAACATTCTTGTGGAACACCATACTCTTGTGTAAGAAGGATTCAATATAGATATATCGATGTCTAAACTAACACGCTACAAATCGCATATACGTGTACGTACATGTACGTAAAACGACACGACAATTATTATACATCTTACGCCTAGTGAACTAAGACAGATAATTATTACGAATAGGGTACTACGTCACCAGAATGTGTGTTCTTTCTATTCGTTGACGTTTTCCCTATTCGCTGTTACGATTACGGTTTCGGATTTTCAACAAAACTCACAAATACATCAAATAGTGATCAGTTCGAGATCGTTTCTCAGCTACTCAATGTTGGAGATGATTCTGAGATTACATGTATGTCCTTAATTGTGATCGCCATGCAGCCTTAATTTTTACCTCTTGGTGGTAATCAAATCGTTCTTCGTTGTGAAACGTGAGAATCTTGCCAAACGCAATGCGCTACGATATAACCTGACAACAACATAATTACTATGAGCGTCAAGCACGATTGTCTCACAGACTAGGTTTTTGGACCGTCCGAAAATGTACGAATGCAAATAGCTATTCGTAATAATAATCGTCGTCGTTCATTCAGCGAAATGTGTCCAGTACCATTCCCGTCTGCCTAGAAATATTACCGGCATATTGTTTAAACGGGCACTGTACACTAAATTCGGCCACTTATGGGACCATCTCCTTTTATACTCAACAGAATATATGCAACAAATTAATTAATTATAATTACCATGCTGTATGCCTCATTCATATAGCACACGAGTGTATTTTGCACAAATCCATGGCTCAAATTCATTCAATTGTTGCATAAATTATGATCAGTATAAAAAGTATAAAAGGAGATGGTCCCATAACGGGCCGGATTTTGTGTAAAGTACCCCTTTAACCATTCCTGTACTATAAATATATTGACGAAATGGTCATATGAATATATAACCTATAACATTGCCACTCAACAATAAGGAAATCCTTCTGCTGCTGAATTGTCTGTCTGTCGTCTGCTTATGGTTCATGAACATTCGTCCATTCCATGAAAAACTGACGAAGAAGTCATAATGATGTAGAGGCTGTGCCAGCTCCCTTCGAATCCCTCGCCGGTCGTTCAAATTGTTGCTGAGAGCTGAATATCTCCTTAATGCAGGCATAAACTCTCTTCTTTATAAGAAATGACGCTGCTACAAAGACTCCCTGAGAACTGTTGGTGATTACATGGAAATAACCTAAAGCCTCGATGCCCGTGAAGGATGAGAGAAAACCAAAAATCCAAGTAAGACCCATGATCGATGCTATTCTCATATATGCGAACAATCTTCTCCTATCCTGTTTTTGATGCAATATTCTGGCAGATTCGCCGGCTTGCCTTTCAATTGAGACAATGATCAAAACGAAGCAGACGGCGTCGTACACTAATGTCAGTAAGGCTGGGAGAGCAAACATATACACTGTTGCCATGGGGACAGATATCCAGCAAATTTCACCATCACCGTAGCCGATATGGAACCCACCTGGGCGAACAAAGTCGAGAATGACGGATATAATGGTGACCATCGTTGGAAGCATCGATGCAACTATTGCGTAAAGTATAAATGTTTTTGATGGATTTCCAGTTGGTGTGCTGTTGACGAACGTTCGCTTGAAGTCAAATGAGATAATTGTAACCCATGAGAAAGATGCTAACAGGAACCAGTGTAGGGAAACGGCGATAAAATAACATAATTCCTTGTGGTTGGTGGTTGTAAATAATAAGAGACTTTGCGCAAACATCAAACAAGAAGCAAAAGCAACAAGGCATTTGCCAGGTAGGTTCAAAAGTTTCTTGCAAGAAAGGTAGATAACAATTGTGGCCAAAAGTGAGAGAACAGAGAATCCAAGTAGAACGATCGACAGCATAGTCCTAATTGACTGCCGACGTGGCCGTGCGACATCTGTAAGATTGGACGCGCATATATACAGTGTCTCGTCTCTAACTGCGAAGACCGAACCAGTAAGATCAAGCGATGTGCCGTTCAGAATAACTGTTGTGTCGTTGTAAATGCTAATGTTACCACGTAACTGTGCCATATCACATTTGAGATCAACAGGATAATGTAGACAAACTAGTGCCAATGTTTTGCAAGGAACATCGCGTGTGGAGAAAACAACTTCTGCAAAGGGAATGTGAAGCAAAGATGCGAAAACAGAACCATCGAGGTACAGATAGCCACTCTGATTGTGTGTTGCTCCTATGAATTCTGCGTCGCAAAGTAGGGTTGTCTCTCCTGACTTGCACTCCAGTGGTCTCTCGTCGACGTTGGTCACAACGACTGTTAGTTGGTTGGGTATTATGTCGTCTGGAAAACCCCCCTCCAGCATTTTCTTAATTTCATATATGTTATCGGATTTTAAAGAAACTTTCAACACTTTCGATTGAAATAAGTGTTCGAATGATTTTTGGAGCTGCATGCAAATCCTGAGTCTCGTCGCATTGTTTAATGTCGAAATCTGGGAACAAGAAAAGCGGTTTGAATAACATAGTTTCTCGAGTTCTTCTGGGACCGCCATGTTTCTCTTCCGAAACAGTCGCATTCATTTTAATTTTCATAAATGTACCAGAGTTCCACGTATGGTTCACGCATTTGGCACGTTCATAATATGTCATACGTGGCACACCATCATTTGACAAATTCACTATTTTTTCAAACTGGCTGTTAAGATGTGATAAGAAATATCCTATTCGGGTATCTCTCGAATGACTGCCAAATAATTCTTCAATTGATTGAGTCATGAAGTACTTGATGTAATATTGTCTATTTTGTCTCCCATACAGTTGCCCAGTTCTGTTCTTAAATCGAGAGTCGTCACATGTCTTTTCTGAGGATCGGAAACATTGCCGATTGATGTCAACACACTGACCCATACTCGCAAGTAGTATCTGATTTTCGTGGCATGCCAAGAGCGGCCTTGTTATACCACTTGCGAAGCTGGTAATATCTGAGAGATCGAAATTGAATAAAATGTCTATACCCGGCGGTAGTTCGTTACGCATTGGTCTTCCGGTTTTTTCTGCTTTGCACTCAGTGTTATATTCGACGACACACTTATCACAATACCGATTCCTCTCAGGATACTCAATCGGATTTGTTTGCCAGAGTACAGAACATCGCGTCTTCGTTACTAAGTAACCTGGATCCTGAGAAATTCGGCATAAAACCTGAGCATTGGGATTCACAACACCAAGTGAACCCTTTCGTTATTACACACGTTTGTAGATAATACTTTCGATAACTGGATCGTCACTATTCGTTCAATATTAGGTAGCGCAGGATAGGAATATGTGACATTACACGATTCATAGATAGTGGTCCAATTTACAAATTTCGAATACTCATCCGGACATCTTGCGGTCTTGTTCCATGTGAGTTTGGTGATCGTTAATAAAACCATTGCACATCCCACAATATATATTTTTATATGTGATGTGAGGGACGGCCACGGAGGACGCGAGAATGTTGAAAGGGTCGTCAATGTTCGGTAGCTCACACAGAAATTTTGTCCAGTAAACGACATTCCCTCTATGATAGCATTTGTCAATTAAAGGGATGCTATCAAACACCGTTACGGCATTTATGTTATCCATAGTTCGCATCATACTATGATTTCTAAACCACACCTTGTAATCAAAATATTCAATGCCATAATTGTCTCCAGGTGTGTTGTTGAAACCACGTTCAATGAATTCAACTGCTTCTTCGGCACTATATATTTTCAAACAGACGTATAAATAATCCTCACAGCAGTCCCCGTGCATTAGACAATCGACATCGCATCCACAAGACTCAAATATGAGGTATATTCCACATTTATTCTCATTGCATGGGCCGTCTCTTCGCAAGCGTACAGGTTTCGGTTTCGGGTACAGCATGTTTACAACGTCAGTTTGCATAGTAGTAAACGGAGGATAATGTGTTGGTGGTAAAGCGAAGCCGGTCGGTAACTCCGGCAGTTCTGCTATAATTTCTTTTTGTGAACGCTTACCCCGTATCTCTCTTACATTAGTCCAATCTTTTGAAGTGGTCGGTTTTGATATCAGAGGCGTTGTACTGATTCTTCGAATGGTTCTCGCGTGTTTCTCATGCGCCATTTCGCGAACATTTGACCAGTGATCTTCGGAAGGCTCTGTTTGTTGAGAAATCGTGTTTATTGGCCGACCGGTAATCCAATTTTGCGAAGTTGCTGTCCTCCTTTCATCTGAAACGGTTCTCCGGGGCTCCAGGGAATCTGCGGTCAAGTGCGCGGCATTTTCGACACCACCGCTGGTCTGGGCCTGTAGCTGAT
The DNA here is from genome assembly GCA_032622095.1 of Siphonodentalium dalli. NCBI lineage: Eukaryota > Metazoa > Mollusca > Scaphopoda > Gadilida > Siphonodentaliidae > Siphonodentalium > Siphonodentalium dalli. Next base: position 196,361,951 of record CP136066.1, on the reverse strand, counting down.
CAGATGGCGCCCTTCTTCGTATGTCCGTTTGAAACTCTTGTCCCCTCGGTGCGATACCATTATTGTTAGGCGTTAACACACCAATGACAGCCGAATGTGTCGCTTCAGATTTGACGAAGTTTTCCTGCGACACCAACAAGTAGGAAATCGCCAGAGTGCCTGTCAGAATATAGATGAGAAAATTGTTAACGTTTATATGTATTTGAATAAGTTGTGCTATGATTGTGGTGGGTTTTGAAGTTGTTATATAAGAATTGCCACCGACACGTGATAGTTACAGTTATGCCCTGTGCCAATGCATTCTCTTATATATGCGAGTCGACCATAGGTCGCCTCGCATATATAAGAGAATGCATTGGCCTAAAAAAAATCTTTTTTTAACACTTTTTACCATTTTTTCTTACATTCTTTAACAATTTTATAATTTTTAATGTGTTAAGCCAATGCATTCTCTTATATATGCGAGGCGACCTATGGTCGACTCGCATATATAAGAGAATGCATTGGCACAGGGCCCTTATGTTGGGTCATCAGACTAAACGGATCGATCGCGAGAATAAATAATTATTTATAAATCCTTTTCAGATAATGTTTATCACCAATTTATAGCGTACTATAACAATTCTTTTTCGACAGTTTAATGTGAGTAAATATTTCAGCAGTAACATATGCCCCCGACGATTAGAGGAAATCAGTTTACATAGTTCTCCCGCTATATCAAGAAAACTGCATTTTAAACATTGCCGCAAGACTGACGAATTTTCCTCAAATTTTAATGCAACTTTTCAGAACAAGCGATTGAAATTTGTGATCTTCGTCCCATTTAGAAATGGCTGACATTCAATCCCCAAGTAGGTTGCTATCAACATGAACGGAGGACATTTATTGTTCGCTCGATAATCGAAATGGAGTATTTATTATCCACGAAAAGTTTGGCGGGATATATAGAAATGGTTCCGTCCGTCCGTCCGTGCATCGAGGGGGGGGGGGGGGTGCACACACCCACACATTTGGTCTTGAAGTGATTTTTTAATTTTGACAGATTTGACCACTTAAAGACTACGACTTAACTCAATATTGAACGAAATAACGGGGAATAGGTGGTAATTTGACATCATAGGCGCTCGATCATGTCAAAATATCTTTTGTCTTAGGCTCCTCCTCTAACCACTTAAGGCTCAAATGTATAAACGTGAGTCCAACCGTCCGCCCGTCCGTAACAACTTTGAAGCTCTATATCTTGGTCATCATCATTCGGATTTTCATGGAGGAAAGAGTATTAACAAACAGCCGGATTCGTTCATTATTGTTTTTCCGGAGTTACGGCCTTTATTGAGTGATGGGACTTAGTCTGAAAATAGACTTTATTCTTTGCATGACTAAATCCTTCAGCACACCCTACATGCCACATCCCTCATCCGATCGTCACCAAACTTCATTTAGATCTTTGGGGTGGCCTCTATATTGAAGCTGTCAATTTACCCCCAAAAATTAGTTAAAAACATGGCCACCAGCAGCCATCTTGTTTGTCTAGAAATGTGGGTTTTGTGTCCATCCGTCCATATATATCTCAACCAATGGCTATGAGATCTAAATGAAATTTGGTATGGAATTTCTCGATCGTGACAGATTTCAAAAGAGGGGCAAATGACGTTGTTGGCGTTTTTAATTTTAGGGTTGTCCTTCTTTGTTTATCTGGAAAGTATTTCTTTTTGTCCGTTCGCGGCGCGCGCGCAGATATCTCAACAATGGGTTATCGGATCTGAATAAAATTTTGTTTGGAGGTTTGCCATAACGAAAGCTTTCAGTTTGAATTTTCATATTATCTGAGTTATTGACTGTAGTTTATCATTTTTTCGCAATTTTGGTCTGCCAGACTTGAAAACTGAAAGAAATACGAACCAATTTCAATAATGTTTAGTATTCACGCAGGCTGGTGAAAACCATACATATACAGCGCATACCTAGGCGTCTAGACACGACGTTTATGCTCACTATTCCGAAGTCGACATTTACACCAATGATAATTCATTCAGGTATGTGGGTAGTGCATGACACATTTTGGCATGCATTATAGTATATACATGTGCATGGTAGTCATGCATGCACCAGCTACATGCAAGAGCTTTTCTGCTACGCGCCACAATATGCATGCATTAATTTAATCCGGCGCCCTTTATTTTTCATCTTGCATTAACCTTGGGGCATGAATATAACTTGAACAGTATACTGCTCGGATCTCAATGTAATTTGGTATGGATGTTCACTGCTGTGAGGACATTCAATGGAGTGTTCAAGCGTTTTATTTGGATTTCTCTTCTAGAGTTATCTATCTTTGTTTATCTGGAAATGTCGGCTTTTTGGTCCATCCGATGTCTGTTCGGGTCATACTTGAACAGTTGTGTTCGGATCTCAATGAAATTTGGTACGGATGTTCACAGCTATGAGTAAATTCTGATGAGTGTTCAAATGTTTTATTCGGGTTTACAGTTCTAGAGTTATTCATCTTTGTTTTTTCTGGAAATGTTGGGTTTTTCCCCTCCGAGCAGATATCTCAACAATAGGCTATCCGATCTGTATCAAATTTGGTGTGGATTTTCACCACTATATTTATATGAGGATATGCAATGAGTGTTCAATCATTTTGTTCAGGTTCTACAGTCATTCATCAGTCTTCATCATATTTTTATGTTATATGTTTGTATTTGGCTATTTGGTTTTAGTTTTTGTTCTCTTCTTTTCTTATTTCTGTTTTTTTTAATATACAATTTTATATATACCAGTAATACCACTGTTTTTTATTACTGTTTTTTGTTTTTATGCTTTTGTTTTGTTATATTATTTGAACATTTGGGCAATTTGCTACAAGATCATAATTTGGTTCTGATTGTATTTTGGATAATCATTGCATTAGAGTGTCCTTAAGGGGCTTGTTACATGAGCCGGGACAACTCGGTTAGCCGGGACAATCCGGTCTGCCGGGACAAATTGATCACGCTGTTATATGAGCCGGGACAACCCGGTTAGCCGGGACAACTCGGTTGACGTTCACGCAACTAGCTACCCATCTAGCTGTCACTCACGCGTCACGACGTCGGTCCATAATGTCGGCACGCCCATAACTGAGTGGCTTGGTTTGTCACTAAACGTCACTCACTCGACGCGAGCATTTTATTAATATCAACAATGATGTAATATCAACAATTCACTCTTTAACACACAATGCATGTTACACCGCGTTGAATGCACAATGCATTGTTAACAAAATTAATGATTCTGATTTCATACGGCAATTAGATCATTATGATTTCATAACTATTTCAGAAACTTGGCATCAAGACCCCGGGAATATAAGTTTAACTGGCTATCAATGTATTGATTTGAGCAGAAATACAAAAGATAACGAGAAAGGTGGAATAGCATTTTATTTTAGATCAAAGTATGCGAAGTTTGTTACACGTGTGCATAACATTCACGATATTGCGTTATGGGTAGAGTTTAACGGAGAAATATTTGGTCAAAAGTCTGATGTCATTTTCGTTTCTGTTTAACTGCATGCCCCCACAAAATTCTACTTATTGGAAAACAAGAGATTGTTACGATTTCGTCTTTAGAGATATCGAGACAGAACTCCGCAAATATGACCCAACATCGCTTATCATTCTGGGTGGAGACTTTAATGCACGGACAGGCGGAAGGCCGGATTATGTCGCGTTTGATGAGGACAGGTTCACAAAATGGTTTTCCGACGCCAACCAATGCTTGACCGTGTGTCATATTGTCTGCATGGTTTACAGATCACATGTGGTTCATAAACATGCAGGGGTTTTTAATGATATATAATCGACCATAGCATTCTGCGGCTCTTGTTCGCCTATACATGTATACGCTATAGTTGTGATGTGATATATCCTAACCAACATACAAAGCTTGATTGTGCCCTCTTTTGAGGGAAAGTTGTGCTCAACTGCTTTGGATCTGATGGACACATATTTTCTGTCATATCAATGTTGTATTACTTCAACATTTGAATCATTGACAATATTTGGGCACGCACGTTCTTCGTTAACTCATCAAGGACTGAGTTTTAAGGAGATTATTCACATCTCTACTGACACACCGAACCATTCGTAACAGAAATATTTGGTTACATTTTCGCCACGAGACGGAATCCGATAACGTTTCCGGTGTGCATTTGTGCGTGATAACGGTTTCGATGTCAATGCTCCGATACCATGATGCGCCATATCCAATGTTATGGTTGCAAAGACCAGTTATGTCGAGCTGGTGATGTCCCTGGCCGTTGTTCACCTTGAAGCGGCCATAGACGAGAGAAAGGCTATGGATCATTTGATCGCCTTGCCACTGGTCACTTGTAATTGTGTTTGGCTGATTTGTGTATTTGCATACATCCGCGGACGGATCTCGGCTATCGCGTCGCAATATCGCATATGATTCTTGTCATGCCATGTCAGTTACACCTATACGTTATTGGTGGTTTTGGCGATTACGCAAGTTGAAATACACTTTATATCTATGAACGGTAAATGAACTCATAGACGGTGATTGGTATTTCCAATGTACCTTGGTCGACAGATGGTTTTATTTTTACATTTGTAGTTGCGACCGACAACCCGGCATACAGGTACAGCGGCAGTGTACCAAGGCCTATGATCATTATATGGGGCTCAATGCCTTCACCAGTTCCAGGTGGATTTTAAAGGGCTTTATTTAGTGATGCCTGATTGTTACAATTATGACGTATTGTACTTTACGTCACGACTAGTATATCCTTATATGTCGTTATTAATGACAGCCAATAATGTTCGGTTCGCATCGGAAGGACATTTTGTACCTAGTTATATATAATTGTGTGGTTATGGTTCACATGCTGTTCAAGAACCGATAAAACCGGTATGAAATTTGCCGGACGTTCGGTGTGAAGATTGTCATTTTTGTCATGGCTGATATTTGTGAATATGCACAAATATGCGAGGTTGGCTTTAGCGCTCATTCCATCGCATGGTTTCGTTATAGTATTAGGTAAATCGGTATTGCATCACTCACTCTCTTCCATTTCTTACTAATGTGACAATATGAGTGCATATCACTGGTTCACTTATACATAATTGTGCCATGGGTCAGTAACGCATGCATGCCACAGGCGTGCGATTGGCGAATATTAGTATGCTGCTATCCAAACCGTAGCTGAAATCAAGGTGGTTTGTGACGAATTATCCAACCTTCATGTATATATATGCCTGCATATGACTATATGTGAGCCGGTTACGAGTATTACTTGAACTAGGCATGGTTTGGGTTCATATTGGGACAATTCATGTTCAATTTTGACGCTCTGATTGCATTCTTTCAAACGTCACACACGTTGCCTTGTGCTGTTGATATCATCATATATCTATATAGTTTTCTGCCACATCAATCATGGTTGTGAGTCACTAATTTTATAAAGTGATCTCCGCATATTTGGCGGGGATGCCCCAATAGCAATGTTAACGTTTTGTGTGCCACTTCATGTTTTTTCCGTTGTGAACACGCACCATGGACATGAACATGAACATGCACCATCGATAGCCTTGAAACTCCACTTGGCATACTTTAATTGTCCACCATTGGCATACTACGCATACTCAAATTTATACTGATCATACTACACATGTTCCTTACACACACAAGACGGCCGAATGTGCATGTACATGTACATATGCAAGATATAATCGTTTGACATTGGTCATGTGGATGTTTGGGCCAAGGCAACAATTTATGCAAGTTTCTTCCGAGTGTTGAAAATACTCAGACTGAGCATGTCTCTATCTTTGATGATGGCCACGACATGGCATCTCATATACATATACCTGTCTAATTGGTATCCCCGAGGCATTCATGTATAATCCGTGTATGTTTGGAATGCCCATAAATTGCACGCTTCGTCTCACCACTGATTTCTTAGCTTCGCTGAAATGGAGTGCATTTTCACTCATATATCTCTATTTCAATTTGATTGGGAACTTTGCTCAGCTAGCCGTTTCAGACTGCGAAATTTCCAATGGTCGCGTGTCTTGTATAGAGCCCACGCAGATGTACCTGTGTTTTTTCGGTGTTTATAAAGTTGGGGAAATGCTCCTGATACCGTCGTTACCGCACAGCATCGTGTATTACCGGCTGCACCAAAGCTTAATTGTTTGGTTCGCATATCATCTGACTGGGAGACTGGGAAAGCTTCCCGAGATGAATATTAGTACAATGTGTCGACCAGGAACCCTAACACAACTGACAATGGGATTTGTTCTGTTACTGGTGCCTGTGAACCATTTCACCGACGTTTCTTACCTCTCGAATTTTACGAATGATTTGTTTCGGTGCGATTGAGCTAAGGTGTTATATTCTCACTGCCCGGTGGGCTGTGTTGTGTATATTAGCAGTCGGTGCTACCGTTGGCGATATGTCAGTGACTCGGCAATAATCCTGCCACGCCAGATTTCAAAACGTGTCTATACATGCATATGAACTGTGCAAATTTCATTCCCAGATATCGTAGTGGATGTAATTTCATTTATCAGAGGATTTCGCCTTTGGCAATATATCGGTGAGTGAATTGTCTTTGACAATCTCCTTCAACCAGTATCTGGTACATGGGGCTGAGGCATGCGAAATTTGTGCTTTAAGTTCAAGAATATAGTCGGCTGAGTAGGCCCAATAAACCTCTTGTTTTGCCAATAATTGCCAAGTGGATGGATTTATATTGTTACCGGTATCTACCGTTCTGCTGTTCCGCTTAACTGCTTATGAGTGGTGCCTTAATTAACCTTCGGTTGAGTTGATGCGTATATGTATGGTACGCACCTTCATTGCCATGATGTCATATTAAACGCTGCCACTAGCGACTTTCTTGTACTGATGACCTTCCTAGATATGTTGGCGGGGCAAATGTGAGTTGACTTTGGTGGAATACTACAATATTCATGAAATGCATCTAATAATAATAACACTGCTAGCAATGTCTTGATGCTGTGCTTTGTGATTCGTATATTTCAACTGTATAGAAGTTATTTTGTGTTTCATGGAGTACACCGTTTGTTCACTGTGTTGAACGCGGTTGTTTGTGTCTACTATCGATCGCTTTAAAGTCTCAGTTGACCCCGGAAGTGATTCTATAGTGAAATAGAATTAAAAATTAAACGAGGCTTCACCCGTGAAGGTGACGTTTAATTGTGATTCTATGAAGTATAGAATCACTGGAGGGATCAACTGCCGCCCGCCCCATACCCCACCGTGGGTGTGATCCCTCCAGCTTTACTACATATCAATAGTAGACACATGCTTCTAAGAATGAGGTGTTGTCGTGGACACATGCGCAGTGATGCTATCTCAGTTGATCCCTCCAGTGATGCTATACTTCATAGAATCACAATTAAACTTCACCTTCACGGGTGAAGCCTCGTTTAATTTTTAAATTTACAGCACAATCCCATTGTTGCAATCGTTCCCTGATTTTTGGTAAAGTACACCAATTCCCAAGGCTGGCGAAGGAATAGTTCAATGATTATCCCATTGTTAGGCACTCGCAACTCATAACAAACAAATCGCACGCGCGCTTCAAAGTGGGAACAGTCCGTGTTGTTTGGGACATATCTATTCACATTCAGTTCGTGTTAATCACGTTTTTGGGGGTGGCTAACCGGCTATTGTGTCCAATCGCGGTCAGCGCACGGCACAAGCGCACGGCACATTTCCAGTTTATTGCATTATATGTGATCAATTGTGCTATAAGTCGGTCAGAGCACGCGAATTGTTCTTTACCAGAATAAATCTCGTCTCCGACTCGATTGATTCTGGTAAAGAACAATTCTTGTGCTCTAACCATTACGTCAATACCTGAATACCGCGCGAAATGAAGCGATGCTGCATATCATACAATTGACTCAGGATTCCAGGAAGCTTAATCCCGAGATTTTACAGTACAGCCTGCTCCAGATAGTGGTTTATGCGAATGCAGTCATTTACAACGATGCCACACCAGCTGATGAAATTGGCCTACTTCAATTCCATTCACATAGATTATGTTACAAATTACATATTAAGCGATACAATGGTCTCAATTTGAAAACCAAGTCTTCGAGTGACAGATCGGCACCAACAGATTAGTATTATCATTGAAACAGACTTTTATTTTAAACTGTACATACATGTCGTTATATTTGACAAAACTGTAAATAATACCGAAAGGGTGTGCCGTTGAAGGCGGAAATTCAAGAAAGAGGTAAACAGGTAAGCAGGAAATGGTAAACCGAGACCCATACGACTTTGGCTGTCACACTATCTACTTATCTACTCTAATATGACATTTGTGTGAAATTAGGCTGAAATATGTGTGGCTTCTTGTTATGGTTTATGATGTTATTTAAGAAATAAATACACGGTGTAGAGGTGTGTATGGTCAAGTTGTACCACAAAAAACTGATTGTAGGACGACGCGTAGCGGAGTCCTACAATCAGTTTTTTGTGGTACAACTTGACCATACACACCGATACACCGTGTATTTATTTCTTTTGTAATACGACTGAAAGTTTATGGTCACAATTCGACTGAATAGTCAACGAAATACTGCGCTTTTTCGGTCTCAGGTGAGAAAACATTTCGTGGTGTAATTCGTATTGGGCGTACTCGATTTATTTGCATGGAATACTCCGGTAATCTTGTCTTGTTATGAAATTCCCCCATTGACTTTTCGAGGCACCTCTTCTAGAAAATAATCGTTGTGATTGGCTAAAAAACGATGTGTTTTCAGCGGCGCCCGTGCCTTTCATTTAAATTGTACAGGAAATACGAATTGCGGTCATTTCTGTGTTGAACGTTGTTGGGACAACATGAATATGATCATCGACTATGGACCATTTTCCTTACACAAAGCGATCTAAATGATCTTATCCCCCTTCTGTACTGGTGAACAAACGCTTTCATTTTCAACTTGATTCCGAAATATCGAATCGACGAATATGATCGAGATTCGAATCGACGAATGCACAGCCCGGCCCCATGGATTTATTTTGTCATTTAATATACTTATTAAGTAACTTTCTTTGGTCGTAACATATATCAATATACCATAACATCATTTGGACCATATTCACTGGCAACCAAACTGGTTTCAAGCGACAAATCGCTAGAAAATTCGCAAGATTGTCAAGATGTAGCAAAATTCAAAGGGTTACGGGTACGGGTGTACTCCATTGATGCCCCGTTTGCGCGGAGTTAGAAAAGACGGGAAAAGTCGCGTGCGTCGATCTGAATAAACCGATTTTTTTCGTGGTACAATTGGAAAAAGTAGAATTGTACCACAAAACTGGAACGAGATAGCCATGGTAACTCGGGCCACTGGCCAATCAGGACATGGCTTTTAAGCATAGTTAGGCAGGGTCGTATTACAAAATCGATATATCATGCAATTAAAAAATCTTTATTGAAAATGTCTTTATGCAAAACGTGCATCTGCATGGCTCTTAATGGATGGTCACACGAGATACGCCAGCTGAAGAGGACGACATATTTGTGATGATATACGATTGACTCAACTGCCGAAACTGTGATCTTTATTTATTTTATCACTTGTTCTGACTATGATACTCGATGCGCGTAGTGCAAGTCTCAAACAGTTGCTGTCGAGCTACGGTAAATACACACAGAGCACTTCCATCAGTGGTGACCAGAGTTGTTTATAAAACAATCCTTATTATTGGTCGACCTCTGCACCCCCTGCACTCAACTTCACCCTACTGATTTCTTCCTTAATGGCTTCTCTGAAAACGTGATATCCGACAAAAATATCCAGCCAGGAATGTATATCATGTTCCCATTGTGTGCGTAAATGACTCTTCTATAAATTTATAAAATCACACCCAGATGGCCATGTTTTCCCACAGAGACAAACGATAGGTGATGAAATGTCAAAAGTAGCAATTTTTCACATTTCGGCACCACAGGAATGAATCAATGACCCTAGCACCATTACATTGTAGCTCTATATTTTGTTACAATTCATAATAACACCCCGCCCCCAAGGAAACTCTCTAGCCACGCCCCTGATTAGAACCGTTGATATGTCTTGGTGGCCCGCCGTTTTCAGCAGGTATAGTCATTCAATTGCAAATTGAAATTATCCACAATTGTTGGACACTTGAAGCACAAAGACGAAGATCCCGTAGCCACGTCTGCATGCACTTGTTGGTATCGATGTATCATTTCCAATCCTGAGAGATGAAACTTTCTATACACACCCATGGTCAAGTGGTGCTGCTAATATGCTATGATGCTGGTGTGTCATGTTGAATTGCTATGATGCGGGTAGGGCAAACCTTTACGAAAAAGTACCGTTGTTTGTTCTAAAGTTGTCATTTTCGCGGTGTTTGGCTAAACCGAGCGATTTGAGAAAAAACCAGTGTGTGTATGAATCATTCAAGAACATATACATTTTTGAAAAAATATAATAATGGCTGCGCTGGTGTTTCTGAAACGACGTGAATAACCATCTTTATTATAGTCGATTTTCAACAACTAACACAACCAGTATTAAAAATGTTTCGCAATAAATATGTTTTTGAATGTTTCATATACGCATAATGGCTTTTCCTTGATATGTTCAGGTTATCGGAACACCGCGAAAAAGACTAATTAAAAAAATATAACGGTAATTTTTGTCAACATCATCAGTTTGCCCTAACAGTATCATAGCAATTCAGCAGGACCCAACCGCATCATGGCAGATTAGCAGGACTGACTAAAGATCAGGGCTGATACAAGCATGAGCACTTGGGGAAAGCATTTCTAAATATATTTTTAAAAAGATCGATGAGCAGCAAACTTATCATGAACTGGAAGCACCGACAGCTTCCAAGGACGTTATGTATGGATTGAAGCAAGTATTGTTCGCTCTGAAATAGTGACATGGTACTCTAAAAGTGCTTGAGGTGACACCTTCTTGTTAACAATGGTAGGTACAACTGGTCAGAGGGTGGCTCGGCCACTTCGGAAAACATCGATGACGTTAACATTTAAATGAAGAATAACTCTAGGTCGTCGTTAAAAGATACATGTACTTATCGCGGACATTCTTTAGTCAGTCTCAAATTCTGCGACGAGTTCATATATATTCGTGATTGGTATTTTGTAGCTCTTTATACTTGACATTGTTAAGCGATACGTGTTATACGGAAGTGCATTTGTTTTCGATCGCCAGGGTACATGCGTCCTGCTAGTGAAATACTTTTACTAATACTAAAATTAAATGAGGTATAATGAAATGGGGTTCTGGATATCAAATTGCCCCTTTTATCACCTTTCTTTCAAATGTAATATAATTGCACAGTACTCTTTCATATGTCCAAAAATATTTGATTCCAGTCTTCGAATATACATGAAAATGGATACACAAAAGTCCATATATAACCAACCTGTATACATCCAGGGCTACAAATCCCAGTTACAACGCAATAGCTACGTGCATGTGTTAAATATAATTTGATTGTTATCATTGTTGGTTTTGTCGCTTCGCACCTTTGCGGATGCCCACAACATTAACTATAGCATCATGATCAAATTGTCACTCTGAATCATCGGGAATTGTATGCGATTACTGGGGCTGAATGGGTCACTCTCACCAAAAAAAAGTGCTGCAGGGCAACCCCATGAACGTTTGGCATATATGTGTGCGCGTGCGTTCGCCGGTGTTGCACGTATATTATAATTTGTACACATGGCCATTTCGATAAAAAATGAGAATATGTTCACGCTTACTGAGTTTAACACATATGAAGTAATGAGTCCGTGCATGCATCCATAACTCTGATGTGTCTATACGCCAGTATTCGTATATTGTCATAAATGCAATTGCGGATATATGATCTACAACTCGTCCTTAGTTTATAGCGGCGGACTATGCACAACGAGATAAATGGTGTCAAACGTGTTTTCACAGTCGTTTGAAATTATCAACGAATATACCCTATAATGTTCATTCAGTGTGTTCGTACTTCCGTTGTGGCTAACGACTTTTTTGTGTCAAATTGTGTTCCGATTCCGTGTGGTCATGGTCACGATGTGTTTGACTATATATATATAAGGATTAACTGTCATGTGGACTGTTTTTATGGAGATGTAACCGTGAGGTAAGTGGTCATAACTTGTGTAAAACCTACATACAAGTTATGACCACTTACCTCACAATTACATCTCCATAAAAAACAGTCCACATGAAAGTTAATTCTTATATTTATATACATTTAGCGAAAAAGCCACTTTTGTAAATGTATTTAAATCGAAAAGTGTATCGTGACAAAACCAGCCCAAAATATCCCATAGCACCCTTGGCAAAAGTTAACAGGAACAATTTCTTTATATTGAAACCTGGTGATTTAATTTAAGTCAATCCTGCGCGAGTCCAAATGCGCCCAAAACATCACGCGTTTTTCTTTCCGGTATCGTTGACGTATCGATGTAATTATGGGGTTGCAGTTATGAGCTGTTGCGCATTCACCGAGAAATAACTGCAACTAGTCACGTTGGCGCCGACCGATCGAAATGCTGGATTTAGTGATAATCACACTTAGTATGTAAATATATGGAGTTAACATGCTGCCCATACACCGTAAAAAGGACTGTGTGGCAGCTTCCACACAATGACTGTGTGGAGGCATTATCTGAACATAAATGTGTACATAATACACACATATGTGTGTATCACCCAATATCCACACATATATGTGTACATCACCACACATATTTGTGTGTGACGTCGGTTTTTTAAATTTCACGTGGTGGTCACGCGCGCGTCGTTGTTTCGTACAGGCTCACAGGTTGCCGTAAAGTGTACACACGGAGTCTTGTTGATTGTGGTGGATCTCGAAATTCGATATATTGGGCGGTCTCTTCGATTATTTCAATAGTTAAGGTAAGATTATATTTAAATTGGCAAGATATTCACCTTTGTGAGAATGTCCGTATCTATTTTGTATAACATGATTGAACGAAATAATAAACTTGATTTGGATTTTCTGATTCAACAATTCCCTATCGCATAGTCATATATTTACATTTTAGAGTTGTGCGTTTATCTGGGTTTATCTGTTGTTTCTGTAGTATATATGATACGCATCTTTCCGAAGCATAAAACCTATTTCTGCTCGAAAATTGTCTTTATGTAAATTGACAAATTCAACTGTGTGGTGAAGACATTCACATACACTATATATTATACAGTGTGCTTTAAACCAGAATCTGATCCTCATTTCCATACATTATCTCTTATATGTTGTATATTTATGTCATTTGTGTATTATGTGTATTATGTTTGGATTTGGGAATAAAAATATGTTTACACTAAACCAGAACCACACTTTTATTATTTTGCACGGTAAGATTCTCATGTTGATAAAGTAACGACGTTTTTTGTGTTTATATGGAATGCAGATGAGAAGAAATATCTACTGAGACCAGTGACGTGGCGACAGGGCGGATATTGGGAAGGGTGTGTCTATAACCATATCCCAAACTTCGGTAAAATTTAATAAAAATTCCAACAGTTGGAAATTTCATGCCTGACGCAAAGTTGCAAGTTTTACATCACATGCATTATAATAGGTTGAATTTGTTCTCTTTGTTTGATTTTTCAACCAGTAATTAGTGGGAAATTTATTGTTTTTTTTTAGACAAACAGTAGCATATTTTTCTACTTTTGGTAAAACAAAAATGGCCATCGGGTGGAAGACTTCCATTTGGTTGGAAATTCTAATAGTTGGAAAGCTTGAGGTACCAATTGGAAAATTCAGAACGAGAAGGGGGTGTGCAAATATAATTCTACAAATATGGTTCAAGGGGAGGGTGGGGTGCACTTCGGCATTTGAATGTGGACACCCCCCGGCAACGGCGACCGTCGAGCCGCGTCCCTGAATGCGACTTGTGGATGCCAATGGAATGGCCTAGTCGTATACTACGAAGTTCTATATGTGGCACCCGGAATCACACAAAATGTGTGAAATTGGTGTTTCAAATTAATTTCATTTGAATATGATGATCATGAGCATCACTGTTGCAATAAACCTTGAAATACCACAATGGACGATCAATGTACCAAGTGAAACAAATTGTTGGGTATTTATTTGTCCATTATATATTGGTGGTTTACCAAGACGATGTGAAAAATTAACATGCATATTTTGGCTCCTCTGCTATGTACATGTATAACTTGCGTAAATTCGGTTACCGACGGAGGGGCCGGGTGAGGTGATGTCGTATATCTAATACATATGTAGCCACCGTTTGTGTCCAAAACTTTAAATTGTGAAGAATATTATGTCATTCAATAAATGTCATAATAGCAAATAATGAACTTATAAATAATCTAAAATTATAAATACTGGAGAATAGTGAGATGTGTCATTAAAGTATTATTAGCATTTGGATTAAGTGACGTACATGGTGAAGAGTTATCGTTTATACTATAAAAAAGGGGGAGGTGGGCTTATTTTCAAACTCGCCATGTTTCTCATATTATAATCCTTATATATGAATGTATTGTGTTATATATAGCTAAAATTCCTCATGTAAAATTGCAAATTTCCCGTGTCAAGTTTGTGCTTAATGGGTCATCGATCTGGCCATATAGATAAAGTAAATTATATTTATAAAATGTCCGAACATTCATTATGTGAAGCTATAATGAGTAGTACATGTATATATTTAGCATGTTTCAATAACTATATTCCTTTCTGAAAATGCGCTATTTAATGTATGAATTATAATACTGTTATAGATGTACATACACTGTAGATAATATTCCCACAATGGCATGTTATAAACAAAATAACTTCTCTGCTTACAGGTTCAATGGTGAAATCATGGCGTTCACGCGGTGCGACGTCGATGTAAATAACAAGATATGGACATGACTGCCTTGGCAACGACGCAGATAAACTCTAGTCAACCAACCAAGAACCACGGTGGAATGTATGAGTTAGACACAAATTCCACAATAAATAATTTTGGTATACATATGATGATGTCATGTGCTGTAATTTGGTTTCTGTGCAAGAGGCGATGACTTCTATTCTTCGTGAACTCGAGATTTCTCCCCAGAAATTGCACCGATATATATATATATACATTCTTTGGAGCCCTTAATTTTCTTGTATAGTTCAAGGGATCTCAGAAAGCTTCAGTTAGTTTTAGAGCTTGTTCTTCTACACACGTGAGGGTGAGTCTGATGTAAGACAGCCAACCAGTATAGCAATATACATATATATGTATATATAGCAGAGACTGACTTTCGAATTGTTCCAATACATTCAAGTTGGAGGAAAATACTAGTTATTGATGTGAAACCCATTGATGGAACTGAAACATGCACGCTTATAGTTTAAAATTTCTTTGAAATCTCGCCGGATGACCAAAATATTATGTGAATGTGTTAAACGGCTGTTTGGTTTTGTGTCGTTTTATTATTGAAATTAAAGACTATAGCTATACTATATCATTCGACAATCACGATTTCTGCTGTGTACACAAAAGAAGGCCGCGGACCCCGGGATATGCATGTTTGCTGTTTGATAAGTTAATATTCGAAAACGTCCAGCGCCGCACGTCAAGCATCAGTAGACTATAACATTTCATATGTATGGCAGGAAAAAAAACGTCCAACGATAGCCGAACTATTGTATGGCCAATAAATATCGGTGTAAACACTCTTCGTTGAATATGATTTTTTTTTTGCAGGATTAGCAGCCTATTGTTTGGATCGACCAAACAAATTTGTACACATGTAATTAACACATATATGTTGTCTTGCCCAACAGCATTGTGTACAAGAACAATACAAATAGTGTAATGGCGGTGAACACTATTGTTTGGATCAACCACACAAATGTGTACGCATGTGATTAACACATATGTGTAGTCTCGCCCAACAACATTGTGTACAATAACAATACAAATAGTGTAATGCCGGCGAACTCTATTGTTTGGATCAACCACACAAATGTGTACGCAACAACATTGTGTACAATAACAATACAATCTTGTGTGGTAGCGGTGAACATATTGTTTCCTTAGTGCAAACATATTTGTGTCCATTCAACGAACAAATAAATGTGCTGGAACCAGACATCTTTGTGTGTGTCAACGACACAACTATGTAGGTCAGTTACCACACATAAACTGTTCATCTGCATCCACACAATCTTGTGCGCAACTTAGCACACATTTAATGTGTGCCTACAAAGAACAAGTTGTTTGGACGATCCACACAGTTTTTTCGCCACCGCCACACAACAGATGTGTGATAATTTGCCACACAATTCACCACACAATGTTGTGCTCGATCAAATGGCTACACAAACTGTGTGGTAACTGTGTGGTTCTACCACACAGTCGTTTTAAGAGTGTACATTAGCGTGGTCTACCATATACAGAGGACGATGCGTGCTCTGCGAGGGTTAGATCACAGTTTCTGGACATAAAGTCCCCCCAAAAAAGGGTTTTAATTGAAGTGCCGCCAACCAATAATGAGTAAATTATAAGTTGGTTGGTGGGACGTCTATTAAACCTGATTTATATATATTATGATGTTGTTGTTGTTGTTCCAAACAGTCCTAGGGTTCGATAGTCCGAGGGTCCAAGGGGTCACAGAAGGGCACTGCTCGGTCGCATCAGAGGCGATCGCAAATTGAATTCAGAATGAAAAGACATTGAAAACTATCGCCATCGACAAGAATGCAGTTTGTTGTGATAGTTTACGTGTGGATATATTTATGTAACCACAGTCGGTAATTGGGTGTCTCCGAGGTAACCAGCTGCCAGGATAAGCACCTCAGTACCCAGACACGCCATAATAACACAAACGAGTCACATTGGTATGCCGGTCGGTCGCCAAACAACTTTATGAAAGTCAACTTAGTGAATATTCAGACGACCACGATTCAATCGTAATTGGACATATTTCAGTCGTAGGTAGTAACCGGTAGTTGGACCTCGCATACTTACGACAAGCTCGCGAGTAAAGAAATAAAATCAAGCACTGTTTGATTTTGGATGCGAAATTGTGGCGTATCCTCCCTTTGCGACGGAATCCCGGTCGTGTGTAAAAATCGTAGATGGAAAAATCGCAGGGTAGTCAATCACGTAGTTAACCATGGCTTACGAAAAACCCACGATATCCTCATCATACTCGCAATCGTGAGAAAAAAAACCATCCACGGGATGCCGACATACATTTGTCAATAGAAATGGGAGGATGTCTGCAAGGCAAATGAGAGATACACCAACCGTTAAGGTCAGGGACCCAATCGACAGTTATGACTGTTGCTAGATACAACTCCTAACATATATTATAATTTATATGTACATTAAAGAAGGTTAGGAACTGTCAGTTGGTACATCTATGCGACATCTATCTTTTTAGGTTCTGGGCAATCCACCAATCTATTCACCAATTGGCCGATGTTACAGCATCATCATAAACTTATATTGGTGCAATTTCAACTATGGCACAGCAGCACACTGTTAAACATGTGAAGCCCCCCCCCCCCAATGATGCCATGACTGTTGGCTTAATTAGTCAAACATTGTAACTAATATGTGACTTTTGATCACAAAACAATGTAATGTGCACACAGGGGGGGTGAAACAAAAAAATTCCGGCACGTATGCCGGGGTGGGTTGGTTGTTCAAAGCCACCAACAAGCATTTTTTTCCGCAACTAAAAAACAAATTCCTGCTTGTTTTTTAGTGTGTTGGCAATGAGTTGGGCTTCAAAACCACTTTGAATGAGAGAAATAATGTAATTCTAACTGTAAACAGACTGCAGGCAGTTATCGTGTTGTATTTTGTTGCAAATTTTGAAATCCAAGATGGCCGCTGGCAGCCATGTTTTTTTGGCCGAATGACCTCAAAATGACTCATTCCTATTTACATGTCCATGTTAACATCCATGATAAAGAGTATGCACAGAAATTCATATACAGCTGTTTACAGTGAATTCCCCGCCGCAAATCTCTGATTTAGTGTTAAAAGGGGGGTGGGTGCCAAAAAATGGTCGGAAAAAAACTGCCGAAAAAGGAAAAAAAATGGCGGTGGGGTGGGTGGGTACAAAAAATGATCGAAAGGGAAAAAAAATGCCATACGTGCCTGAATTTTTTTTCCGACACCCCCCCCCCCCTGGTGCACATGGAATAATGGTTAGAAAATATAAAATGTTGCCCACGTTGATGTCATAACAGAACGTCGTTACACTAGGCAGGTTCAGTGAGGAATGTTCATGATATGCGGACATGCTGTGAATAGCAGGAGAACACATTCAGGGGGGGGGGGTGGCAGATGGTTTCAGCAACATGTGGTGTGTCAATGTACATGTAGATATCCATGATTGTTATTATTTGTGTAACTAACCCTTTCTATACTAAATGGATTGTCACATTCAGTCATAAATGTATACATTAAAATGGTTTACTATTCATTAGGAGGGGTGTCCAGAAAACATTAGCAGATAACAGATATACGGAAACATTAGTGCAAACGGATTACTATTAAATGGTGGGAAATGTTCATATAGTAAGTGCAACATCCTATGAAACAATTCGTCAATGAGTAGTATAGAAAGGATTACAGAGTGAATTCAGTTGTGGTCGACGTGGGGTAAACCACGTTGTTCATAAATGTCACGAATCCGTTAGAAATGACACCTAAGCCTCTTTGAATCTCCACCCTCGCCGCTCTCAGACGGATGACGTACATTAACGAGTTGCATATACCAGTGGCAACCATCAACACAACCTCGGCGGGTAGAACTGCCGACAACAGTTCGAAACTTCTGCCGAACTCCGCAATTTTTTTAAAGACGAAAATAAGGTATGGAATCAGAAACAAAAACCATACAAAAGAAAACATAAGAACTGTCTTCACCGATCTATGCAAAGCAAGTCGCTTCGAGCGGCATATGAAGTTTGAGTTAGCCGCCATACGCGTCGCGTGCTTACGTGCAATTCTGTAAACTGCTATGTTCGCAGGTGTAGTTATGCATGACGTCATAACCAGATAAGCTGTCTTCCAGTAAACTTGCGAAATGGACGATTCGAAACTACGGCTCCACGCATTTAATCTGGCTTCTTCTGATGTCTTGTTATCAGTCGGATTGAGAACAGCGACCTTCACAGAAAAATTAAACGACATAGTACACGAAATAAACACATAAACTAATGCTTGTAACCAGATAATTACTGTAGCGATTATCAGAGATTTGTGTGTGATTTTTAGCTGGTAACGGATCCCTCCTACGAGAATAAACAAACGGTCTAATGCTAGGATAACAACGTAAGCCGCGGCTACGCAAGTCAGGAAGCTAGCTCCGAACTGGTTCAGCATTATGGTCGATGGAGTAAAGTGCTCGAATGATACACGAAGAATGACCGCTACTCCGTGGGAGATGTAAGCCACGATCAGTCCAATGGCGAAGTATTTAAACTGTAGCGGAATAATACTGGACCTCAACAACACACAGAATGATAGAATGTTAACAAGTATCATACATGATGTTGCAATTAAACATACAGTCAACAGGTTACGGTTTGGTTGTGGCATTTTGGCGGTTGTTGAGCTCATCGGAACACTCAGATTATCCATTGTACGTCTATTTCTGTTTCCTCCGCGATCTAATTTGTCGATTGTCAATTGCTGTCCTGTACTTGATGGTGTACTTATCGGCTTATCTCAATTTCGAATTATATTTGAGGCTGCGACATGTACGTCATTTACATGTGTTCCTGTTTTCATGGCGAACTAATTGGTCGACCGTTTTCAACCCTGCTTCGTGATATATGTCACTTTAATTTTCTTCTTTAAATATGTCTGATGTAAGTTAGCTTTGGACACATTGTATTTGTCCAGATATACGAAAATTGTCCATGTTTTTTTCCGGCTGTCTCCGCGAACTAGAGTTGGTGGATTGTGAATTATACTGCTGTATGGTGTACGTCTGATTCATGTTGTCCCAGAAACTAACTGGTCGATCTGCTTCACAGAGTACCTATCTGACACAGATTACGATATTGACCCCTTCTATACTAAATGGAATATACATTTCAGTTATAAACGTATAAACCTACATTGGAATGGTATATTATTCATTTGGAGGGGTGTTGAGGAAATATGACAGACGAAACATATAGGAAAAGATAATGCGAGTGCAGAATAATTCCTATTCATTGGGGGAAATGTTCAGATAATAAGTTGAACTTATTATCTGAATATTTCCTAAGGGAACTACTCGTCAATGAGTATTTAGTTTAAAAAGGGTTGAATATACACGAGGAAAGTTATCTATCTAAAGCGTTTACATATAGAATGCTTGCGACCAGATGTGTGCATATCATGTCATTGTCTGGTCTCCGCGTCCCCGATATCAACTGATATCCACAAAACATCAACAACGACTGGACATTTGATAATGGCTGTTGCCGATTGCTGGGATGGGAAAAAATCATCCACGAAAACGACTCATAAGGTACCAGTCAAATGAAGTGGTGTATTAAGCGTGCTATTTTCGCGATCAACATCGCAATAATATTGCAAGTGGAAACGCTTATAAGCGCGCCGCTTGCGATATTATTGCAATATTTTGCCCTTAATATCGCAATATTTCGCGCTTATTATTGCGATATCGAGCGCTTAATATTGCAACTTAAATTTTGAAACTACCCGTTTGGCATAAATAGAGACAATTTTTTTAATTTTTTTATAATTACAGTTGTAAATGCCTTATGTACACTATACATGCACAGTATTTATCTAATATAAATAGAACACTATCGGGAAATTTTGTCGCGCTCATGCAATAATGCGGCAATGCGCGCTTAATATAGCAAAATTCTGCGCTCAATATCGCAATAATAAGCACGACAAATTTGTTGGTATTGTGGTATAATATAGCGCCTTTTTCGAAATTAAGCGCGCTCAATATCGCAATAAAGGCGCACCTCAATATACCACTTCTTCTGACTGGTACTGTATAAGCACATACGCTTACTGTCCGATCCGATCCATGAATTCTGGCTTCACCATATACTGTAACTGTATATATATAGAATGATATTACGTGGAATAAATACTGTTTAACCATTTCTATACTAAAGCACCAACGACGAGTAGTTATCCCATAGTAAATTTTCAGATAATGCATTCAACAACCGTTGAACTTACTATCTAAACATTTCCCTGAATAAATGGAACTCCTTCTGTGCTCTAATTTATCTCAGCTGCTTATATTATCCCTCTGAATCCCTGCATGCACACCAATAATATACCATTAATGTATGGAAACGAGCATCAGACAACAAGCCCTCGGGATTCATATAAGCCCTCGGGCTTGTTGTCTGATCCTCGTTTCCATACATTAACTCTTCTATTTTGTATATAGATCTCATCTGTATATTCAAACTCCATGCAGCGCACTCTACGTTATCACTGCGATATAGCACTGCCACAAGGACCGATACATCTATTTTTATATATCGTCGGAACTATATTTAGTCACCTATTATCTTATTTTGACCACCAGCAGTTTGCAATAATGATAATTCTTTCGGTATTGATAAGAACAATATGAACTGAGCCAGACATAGACCATTTTAATCCTAAAACATAAGAACTGAGAACACGTAAGAAACCCTTACCAAATGTCCTTACGGCAGTGGTATCTCAGCGGAGCGATGGGAGATAACTCTGCCTGGAGTTTGCTGTATATTATGTTATTTGTTTGGATTTGGAAATAAAAATGTGTTTACACTAATATACCATTCCGATGGACATTTTTTAACTGCTTGTGAGAAATCCATTCAGTACAGAAAGGATTTAACTAGATCATGCCATGAACCCCTACTCTTGTCTATATAACGCCCATAGAGATCATATTCCACCAGTACAAAACCTTGAACAAATTTGAAGTTTTGACAGGCAACCTTATAAAGTCGAAAAAATAACTCGGGGAATATATTTTTTAGTTAGTATCTGTTTCTTCATATAATGTACTTCACTGTAGGTGAAGGTCCCAACTCGAAATTGCATGCTTTGCTGTGACTTTTGAGAGCCGATATCGCAAAAAAAATGAATTATTTACCCAGGAGAAATTACATAATTGTAAGGAACGAAGCAAAATCGCTCACAAAGACACTTAAGTCGTGAAATTTCGAGTTGGGACCTTCACCAACAGTGTATATATAGGTTATCACCACCATGTGTGTTTCTGAGATCCGTATTCAAGTCGAGCTGCCTTCTCTGGGCAGTCTATCGACGAGTCCGTAGGACGAGTCGATAGACAGCACAGAGAAGGCAGCGAGACTTGAATACGGATCTCGGAAACACACAGGGTGATGATAACCAATTTATCTTACAATTCGTCCCATAAAAATGCAATAAAACTCAATTTAAAACAGGAACTATTTTATTACGCGCAACACACAACGTACACAATTCTCAGCACGCGACGTTGTGATAAGTCAAATTCTGAGAAATTCACGTCACTATTCAATTTCACTTTGGCTGGAATCCGATTCAATGAAGAGGCGACGATATTTTCGTTTCATATGTTCGACATAATTGTCACTTTTAACAGGATAATTGTATTATTTTATGGTGCAATCTCCTTCGATAGTGATAGTGTTGGCGAGAGGCATTGCCGGAGATGACTGTCCATTCAGAGTTTTGGTGAATTTTGAACTTTCCGACACTTCGACAATCGAGTTCTGACTCGCACTAAAATAACCCATTAAACTTCATTTAGTGGAAATGCAATAAATCACGTAAAAACTTTTCGTAAGTATTCTGTTTTATATCCTTAACATAAGATAAAATTACTTTGATTTTCACTTCTGTATTTTATCGAATAAAAAATGCGTTCAGTAGCTTTTGATCAAGACCGTACTGAATTACGGGGAATTCCCTACTTCGCTAAAATAGAAATTGTCAAAATAGTCCGTATTCGTGCGCGCTGTAAACAATGTGTAAACTTCGTTACTTTTTCGATTTCCAAACATTTTTGGGTGGTTATTTTGAGCTTTTTGGGCCCTGTCTCCACATTTTGTCAACTTTATTGAACTAATTATTGATTATTTTACATCCGTAGCACACGAGTATATTATTTTACGACTTTTAATTGGTTATTTAGACGTTTTGTTTTGAAAACAAGCCAGTTGTCGAAACGCACGTGCACCAGCTGTTGCCATCCACGATATCCTTGTTGCCATCCAGGATACAAGATGGGAAACCACCTAGGCGTTTTCGCGTGTATTTGATGAAATATAGCTATATTGTAAGATACAATTCATTATTAAGGAACAGATAATAACTAAGAAATATATTCCCCGCATTATTTTTCGACTTTATTAGTTTATAAGGTTCCCTGTCAAAAGTTCCAAGGTGGAATATGATCTCTACGGGCGTTAGTCAGAGTTGATATTCATGGCATATTCATGATCTAGGGTTTAACTAGATATGAGGAATATTGTACACACCGACATATGTCGTGGAGATCTTTGAAATAAAATCACATAACATAATATTCCATATAGTTTCTAGAACAAACTCAGTATGCCACGAGAAATGTATTCGTGTGTATCCACGACCATAATGAAACTGTTAGAAAATTCGACGACATAATTTTAAATACAGGTATACGTATCAGTACATGTTCACACAGTTATGCAAGTTATTAGACTCCTGAAATCGCATCAACATCCCCGCGAACAGACGAATGAATGGAATTGGTTTTCGTTTATTGAAACATGAAGGTTTATTATGCGCAGTCACGGCGGCGTCTATTTGTGTGTGGAGATGATATGTCTTCACTCTGACAGAAGTACAATACCACAGCCAGACATCTCATAGAGAGAGGTGTGGTGGTTTTATAGGTTACTTTGTGTGCGGTGACAGTCTTGTGATCAATGAAACTGGAAGTTGTCTGGAACGGCTATTATCTGCCCTTTATGAGCGGAAATTAACCACCTGATCAGAAATGAGGCTTTTATGCTCGTTTATATTAACAGTATCCGTTGAAATGTCAAAGGCAATGACATTAAAATTACGGATATCACTGGCCAAATATGAAAATGAATAAAGGCTGGAGTCATATATTCATTTTCATTATGATTACCATGTTGTTTAATGTGAATATTAAATATCACCATAAAACTACCCAGCCTCTTTAAAAAGCCGACGAAAAATTTGCCATATTTACGTCTCTGGATATCTCATTCATAATCAGTTACTGAATTGATGGGATTCCATCAATTTCATTGGAGAGTGACGAAGCACGCGCGTGATTTCATTGGTTTGTGGCATAACAGATCACTTCACAGATCAGAGGCCAATGACGTGTTGACAAGTTTCCCACGCATTGTCAAACTATTGTTGGAAGACTGAATACAGGCGATATATCCATAACTCATATTACTAATTGCAATATTGGAGACAACATCTGAAGTTTGTTTTTATCAGTCAACGATATTCTTGCGCATCTTGTTGTATTTATAACTATTTCTCAATACTACGATTCTCACAAACAACTACTACGCCAGGAATGCACTACATATTTGGAAATGGTTTATTACGTCATGTTGGGAATGCCGCGTCTATGTAGAAATGAAATATAATGGACACATCTGTAGACGTACATCCGTCAGGATTATCGTCGGCTTTTCAAAAAGACTAAAAACTACCTCACACGACACAAATGTCGTTCCGCCTGCCAACCAAACGGGTGCGGAGATATAAATGTCGTTCCACCTTACAACCGCAGCGTACGGCGACATAAATGTCGTTCCACCCGACAACCGCCGCGTACGGCGACATAAATGTCGTTCCACCTGACAACCGCCGCGTACGGCGACATAAATGTCGTTCCACCTGACAACCGCCGCGTACGGCGACATAAATGTCGTTCCACCCGACAACCGCCGCGTACGGCGACATAAATGTCGTTCCACCTGACAACCGCCGCGTACGGCGACATAAATGTCGTTCCACCTGACAACCGCCGCGTACGGCGACATAAATGTCGTTCCACCTGACAACCGCCGCGTACGGCGACATAAATGTCGTTCCACCCGACAACCACCGCGTACGGCGACATAAATGTCGTTCCACCTGACAACCGCCGCGTACGGCGACATAAATGTCGTTCCACCTGACAACCGCCGCGTACGGCGACATAAATGTCGTTCCACCTGACAACCGCCGCGTACGGCGACATACATGTAAGTGTCGTTCCACCTGACAACTGCCGCGTAAACCATCTAATTCGGCTGTCCAGCTAAACCAGCTTTATCGAGGCTAAACGTGAGATGACGAATCCGTCTTTTCTTCATCGCGGTTTAGAATTGTCAAACAATCAGTCAAATCGCTGTGTAGGAACTGTTACACCGGAAGTCGTTCTATCGCCGGTATTGTGATGGTTCTTGCCTGATTTGTTACGGTGCCTGATGATTGAAAATAATCATTTTTGTGACAAAATCGCGCATAATTATAGATATCTTGAATATATTATACTTCCTATGCTATGCTTTAATCTCTAAGACATGAATTCACATGTAACTGGCGAGATGTGCAATATTTACAAGGTGCTTGGTGCGAAATATATACATATACATAAAAGAACACAGAAAATGAAGAAGCAGAAAAAGAAGAAGAGGAAAAGAAGAAGAAGAGGAAAAGAAGAAGAAGATAAGAAGAATAAGAAGAGAGAAGGAGATAGAAGAAGATTGGTAGATAGATATGGCGGTAGTTAACCATCGTCAGTCCTCATTATCGTCGTTTTTATATTCATCTAATACGTTCTATCAGTATACTTTTCGAGAATGTCTTATATCAATACTAATAATAATACTAACAACAACAACAACAGCAGCAGCCATAACATTTTGACTTGATATTTCAATAACATTAATAAAATGTATTCAGCTATAAATTTATATTTCTATATTCGAACGCTAATTTCAGATAAAGTGTTAATTTTCTCAAGTCAACGCGACCAGACGTTGTCAGTAGCTCGTAAAACTTTTTCCTTAGAAGGTGGGTTCCAATAGTGTTCGGATATGTATTTTACCCGCATGTGCCTCAAGTTGGCGCACTTCATAACAAAATGGTATTCATCACCCAGTTCGTTTTTGCACAAGCTACATAAATCTCTTTTTGCTCCTCGCTTTCCCCATATACTTGTTTCTACTTACAATCTATGATTGCATGTACGTATTTTTATCAAATATTTTCTCAGACTGAAGGGGAAATCAGTAATATAGTTTTCTAAGTGGAGGGTTGACTTTATTCAGTTCTTTGTAAAATATTCCTGAATGAACAGAGGCTGCAGAAATATTCCTAAAATATTCCTAAAATATTCTTGAATGAACAGAGGCTGCAGAATTGCCGTGTTATCGAAACCCGGGCCCTGTTTCATGAAAGCAACTTATGACATAGTTGGGACTTAAGATGGTCATAAGTTCAAACTTCAGTCATAAGTGCGTTTCACGAACAAGGTCTTAATTTAAGATGGTCTTAACTTTGGTCTTAACTTTAAGACTGGTGTGAGGTGTCTTAAGATAATCTTAAAGTGAAGACACACGTGACAAGTGGCATATCGATCACAAATATGGCGCCCTATGTTATTTTGCAATTACGGAAAAATATGTACATTGTCTGGGTTGGCAATTCGTCGTCTGGTATACATGGTCGTGGCTACAGAGTGAGAGGGGGTGTTCGCCTCGAAATGTACAACTACACCCCCTTAAACAACACCAAATTCTCTTTGGGTTTAAACATTCCAACTGGTACCTCAAACTTTCCAAAACCAAAGTTTGGAGAGGGCAACCCGCCCCCACCGTATAACCATATGGTTAGTTTGGTCAAAACACTTCAGAGCACAAGCTTATCACCAGGGACGTGGCCAATGGGGTTTGTGTGTTGTCTACGGCCCATAACTCCGAAGATCCGATTCTCCGAAAGCCCATAACTCCGAAGGGCCGATTCTCCGAAGACCTATAACTCCGAAGACCTATAACTCCGAAGGGCCGATTCTTCTCCGAAGACCTATAACTCCGAAGGCCCGATTCTCCGACGGCCCATAACTCCGAAGGTCCGATTCTCCGAAGATTTTGTTTTATCGGGGTATTATCGTTTACTAAATAGTGTACAGTCCAGTGGCGAATCCAAGGAACCCAAAATTCCTACTGCCCCCATTAAACATCTACTTGCTATTTCAGACAATATGGGCCCCTACCAAAACATGTCCAATGTCATGTAAACGCCCGGAAATCGTTCATGGGGCATCAAAATATTCAAACTAAATGGGAATCCTGGCCCGCCGCTGAATATACACCAGATACTATAACGTTACGTTGGCCCATGAGATGCCAGAGTAAAATGTACAGGGGTGAGCGGGGAAGAACTTGTCCTTTTTTCATATTTAAAATGAACTTGATTGCATCAAATCACCCCAATGCAGTCGGGTGTGCACAGTTTAATCATATTAATTGTATTAAGACGTACATTGTGGCAAAATAATTGTATTTCTTACATAAATTTAAGCATTCTGTGGAAAATTAAGGCTTGTCGCACACTACTGATGGTGTAGATATCACCTTATTATAATACATAGTTTTCCCATTTTGGGGTGCACATTAATTAGCATACATTGTATGTGGGGGATATGTGGGGGATATATCATGCATATGATATGCCGAAAGCATATCACGAAGGCCTGATTTGGGGAGCGCATGCATGGGAGGGGTCGCCCCCAATCGTTGGTCCAGGGGCTCACCTTGGCAGGAACACTGTGAATATTTGAATGCCTAGGAGGGATTTCCGGACGTTTACATGTTTTTTGGGGGCGGTCTTCCCTAGGGCCCCATTGACTCCGCCACTGGACTGTACACTATTTAATAAG
The DNA here is from genome assembly GCA_032622095.1 of Siphonodentalium dalli. Taxonomy (NCBI): domain Eukaryota; kingdom Metazoa; phylum Mollusca; class Scaphopoda; order Gadilida; family Siphonodentaliidae; genus Siphonodentalium; species Siphonodentalium dalli. The sequence goes on along the minus strand of CP136066.1, from coordinate 196,333,965 downwards.
CGATAAAACATGATCTTCGGAGAATCGGAGATTCGGAGAATCGGACCTTCGGAGTTATAGACCTTCGGAGTTATGGGCGTTCGGAGTTATAGGCCTTCGGAGTTATGGGCTTTCGGAGTTATGGGTCTTCGGAGTTATGGGATTTCGGAGAATCGGGACTTCGGAGTTATGGGCTTTCGGAGAATCGGCGCGTCGGAGAATCGGACCTTCGGAGAATCGGACCTTCGGAGTTATGGTCTTCGGAGAATCGCTACGTAACCAACCTCTCAATGCCGTACATACAGATTGCACAAGCCCACATTTTTTTGTTCCGGACTATAGAAAATTGTCGATAACCAGTCTAAATGAGCGGGAACTTAACTTACTACTTAAGTAGGACTTAATCTTGTTTTGTGAAACGCGTTCTTGAAACGGAAAGGTTACATCATAAGATCCACCTCAGATCTTAGATTAAGTCCATCTTAAGATAATCTTATGACCTTGCTTCATGAAACAGGGCCCGAACTCTAGACCACAATTAACTCGGTATTAGCGAGTTAACGCGTAAATATCAACAGGTTATCACTGAAAATCAAGCCACGTGGACGCAATTTCTTTGTTTTTCGTGGCGTATAAAATATGAAACGCATTCTGAAGACAAACACTGACTATAAAGTATACCCGTGTTATTCTTTTGTAAAATAGCTGAGAAAGTATCCCGATAGGGGTTGATAATTGGGAGCTGTGACCTCGTAATCAACACGGGTGCGTGTTACGGTTCTATTTCAAACCAATCATGGCTGTGACAGTTCTGTACATGGGATTTATTTGAACGATTTCTGCACTTTGGTCCGAAAATCGTCTTGTGTATCTGACATTTTAAACCAGATAATGACTGTAGCTTGTGAAATTTGCATAATAGAACAGGTATAACAAAATGAATACATACTACGGGAGATTAAGTGACATTAATAGGCAGAAATAAAATATTGAAAGTCCCGATGAGTATAGTATCATAATCATGCCCGCCTATATACATGACCAATGGTAATATAAATCTACTCTCAGGAGAATATGAGATGTTATATTCATTTACTTAATCTGGGCATTATTGAAATATCCAGGTTTGACAATATTTCAATGCCAGCGCCATCATATTTGCTCCTCTGAAGTCCGCCTGAGAGACATTTACACATGTTTGTCGCCCAGACATGAATATAACTTATGAAATCACGTTCAACTGAATCATTGATATGTTATGACGTGATTGTGGTGGTGGGGGACTTGGGGAGGGGTGCTTAATTGGTGTATATCCCCAACTTTGGTCAAAATGTTCAATAGTTACAAATGTCTTATCTTACAATAGATTGGTTTGAAATTTAACACCAACAATATCTTGAAATTGTTCTCTTAGTTTGATTTGACAACAATTTAATAGTGGGGATTTGTCGTTTTTAGACCAACATCTGCATACTTTCCTACACTTTAAACATGTAATCAACCATATTTGACATATACAAATAGAAACCTCTTCTTTAGAGTTGATCCAAAACTCATGATGGGTGGACAGGAAGAAGGGAGCAGGTGTGATCTAGTTTTCAATTGGCAAGAAACTGGTTTTAATGGACAAAGAATCTAATTCCATTTAATAATTATGCTTTTTATTAAATAATGTATGCTCTTTTGCAAAATAAATCATATCTCTCTCTCTCCCCATCTGTTGTGAACATTTCCAATATTGTGGGGGTGGGGCATCAGATTGGAAACTTCAAACACTTGGGAATCTTGAAGCCAGTCTAAATGATTTTCAGGTTCAGATATCCACATTTTCTCACTGGGCCCATGTATCTTGAGATTCTCCCCCGGTTTGCATGGTGGTCAATCAAAGGCTACTGATCAATTCACTTCAGAATGGCATGCAATCTAGAGCTATAATGTGTCATGCAGTTGGGAAAAACCAAAGCCCATGCCTTGTGCATGAGTTTGGTCTGTTTCAAGGGGATGGTGCGGTTGGAAATTCCAAGGTTGACGCCCCAACATTGGAGACCCTCCAGCCCACGTCCCTATTCACTTGACACGTTATCAGCGAGGAATAATAATGTGCCTTATAATAGCCAGGTTCAGACACCCATAACACTGATTTCTAATGATTCATTTGTATGAATGTTTAGCTAATAATTCAAACAATCTGTTACTGCATGTTGAATTTAATAGCTGAGCATTCCTACAAATGAACCAATATGATTCAAGTCGCTGCTCATTACAGCACATTTAGTCACCAAAGGATTAACATCCATATAATAATATTTGTAACTGCATTATTATTTTCTCTTTTTTATATGTTACTGTTTGTTGAACTTAATGGCTAAGTATTCCTACAAATTAATCAATATGATTCAAGTCAATTCTCATTACAGCGCATTTAGTAACCAAAGGTTTAACATCCATATAATAATATTTGTAACTGTAGGATTCTTTCCTTTTTTATATCTTCTATTAAAAAATCAGAGATCCCTAGTCAATCTAAAACATGAATGAGTGAAAGGTTATCGTGCTTGTATATGCTTTAATAGCTGCATATTCTAGAATTCTAGAAAAATCTCAATAATCAGCATCCAGCAAGCGGATGCCCGACATAAACTTCACAAACTGCGTAATCAGAACAGTGTATGGGTGTCAACTAACATTTAACGTCTTAATTTTGGCTTTTTGTTGAGTAAAATACGTCTACGAAAATAGACAACACTAGCCGATGTACCCCCTCTTCGTCCGGGCTTATTTAGGGATTTATTTGTGATCGTCTCCACCTGGGCAAACTATTTTTCAATCGGCCCGGAAACATGCCTATATGAGCTAATATGACCAAGGTCACGGACACGTCGCACCCTTATTGTTCCTGGGATCAAAGTAGGCCTAGCAAATTTGAATCGGATCGGTCGAGGTCCAGAAACATGCCCATATGAGCGTATATGAGCGAGGTCAAGGTCAAGGACACGGTCGCAAGTGAAATTGGACCCGCCCATATTGTTCCCGTGATCAAAGTAGACCCAGCTACCAAATTTGAGCGAGATCGGTCGAGGTCCAGAAACATACCTATATGAGCGTATTTAAGCGAGGTCACGGACACGGTCGCACGTGAAATTGGATCCGCCCATATTGTTCCCCGGATCAAAGTAGGCCTACACACCAAATTTGTGTCGGATCGGTCGAGCAGTTTTTCGAGTATATAACACATATACATACAGACAGAAGTTCCAAAACATATAATAGATAAAATACAAGACAGATAACTCTATATATCCCGTCTACGCTCACGTTTTCCGAAGTCCAGCGCTGTGAAATTTCGACTTTGTGAATTTTGATAGGCGTAACACAGGTTATTGTATAAGCATAGAAAGGCAGTGTAATTCATCGAAATTAATGACAAGTGGTGCAAATTTCAACTTAATGCATAGTTTGTTGTGTTTATCTTTATATACTTTCACAAAATTGGCAGTTTTAACCATGTACGGTGGCAAATATTAGCCATAGTTTTACCCGTATAGAACGATTAAATGGGGAGAGAACCGACTCGATCAGGGGTCAATACTATGAACAATTTTATACCTGTAAATACAAATTGTATTCATTAATTTGTAATTACAAATTTGTGTTAACTAACACGGTGGTTTCATAGTACAGGGAAAATTTAGCCGTATAATTGTAATACCTTAGACTGGACGAGAGGTGAAACCCCTAAAAGGCAGCTGTAAAACTTAGAAAAAAACTAACTCCCCACTCTGCTCCCATGCACATGTTATCAGTGTTATCTGAATACCAGTTCAAATTAGACGGACATGTATATAGAGCTAAAATAACTGACAACAATTTATATGGGGAAGTTACAATGCGTGCTATCATATTGTGATTAGTGAGAACGCCGGTACTATGAAACGATGAGCTAACAAAATCTCGCAAATTTCACAAATATCTACTGTTGATTATTGTAGATTGCTTACGGACAAACCTTTGCCTGTGAGTGATTAACACTATATTGAATCACGGCGGGCCAAAGTTACAAAAGAAATAACTAATCATAAGTTGAGAGGTGAACGCTTATCATAGCTATCCAATCGGTTCACGGATTGCTAAGTTGATGACCACTTGTCTGCGCAAGTTAACAATTAAACGGTTCGTTTGTAGTGTGTGTATGTAAGTACAAGTCAGTGTAATAACGAGTACTACAAACAATTTGGTATCATTGTTTTTACAAATTACAAATTTACAACCATTCAGTTTGTGAAAATAAAATATTATTTTGATGGTATAGCATTATATATATTGTGACCATCCTATTATTTCAAACTGATCCGCTACTCTTATCATAACACATCGAGGCAGTAACGTGGCTCCATTTTATCGGGAGGGGGTGTATCGACGCAGGGACGTGATAATGGTCTCGGTTATAGGAGTGGTGCGGTAGAGTGCCAGTCGGAAGAATGCCAGGTGCATTACACCGTTACAGGCCGTCCAGCGCTGACGAAGCTGGTTCTAACCCCGCCATACGGAGGGTGACCGGAATCGTGTATCTGGGCAAGTTTGTCAGTTGCTTTCCGGGGGTCGGTGGTTTCTACACGCAGTGGGACGATTTCTCGTTGTAACTTTCAATAAATTGGGTAATTTTAGTAGTTACAAGGAACACATACTGCTACATCACATCCAAGCTGACACCCCATAAGGTTTGACAATTTCTAAATATAGGCCATTTCAATCCAAAGGAGGTAAATATGCAAATGTTGGTCTAAAACAAAACATACCCCCTAATAAATTGTTGGAAAAAACAAAATAACAGAACAAGTTCAACCTATTTGTTGTTGTAAAATTTTATGTTGTTTCAGGTATCAAATTTCCAGATGTTGAACGTGTTGATAAAATGTTTGGAGCGAGAAACATAACCCAACCCCCTTGTCGCGACGTCCCTGTGGGTTGTACTTGAAATTTCCAGCTGACAAAATATTTTCACGAGGGGGTGAATCGACCCCTTGTCGCCACGTCCCTGCGTATCATAGATATATATATTATCCGGGTTAAGGGTGCGAAAACTGAAAAATTATGTTTCATAGTACTCGAACATTCTTTGTGATTGGAGATATTTGTAAATACAAAGAACACGTACTATTTGTGATTTATGTTTGTAATCGTAGGTTCATAGTATTGGCGGAATGATAAATTGTTATTTCGTACAAACAATTGTAGATTCTTACAAAGAAAAAGTTTCATAGTATTGACCCCTGGAGAGAACCCAAACAATTATCAAAAATCGTGGTTTTTGTCGTTGTTATGACTCGCACAATGAAAGTTTCGTTATTAACACGCTCATTGGTGCCACATATTGTGATGGGATTGAAAATAACTAATCGAGTTATCACCTAGCTGCCTTAAAATTGCGTTTTAACTGTCAAAAAGTCGTGAAGATGTATAATATCAGGAACCGTCACAAATCAGTCAAGAACCATCACAAACCGGCAATATAAAGATTTCCGATGTAACAGTTCCTACAGAGAGAGTCAAATGGTGGAGCTGTAAATAATCTCGATTGAGGGCGTGTCTAAGTGGTGACTGCCAACTGGTGTTATCATGTCACAGTTCAATATGATTTTTACAACTATCTTGTGGGTTTTTTTTTTTTTTTTTTTTTCGCTTGTGGCAATCACGAATATTAGTGTTTTCTACGAATTCATTTGAAGGGTTCAAAGTTTTAATTTTAACACCAAAACGATGATACTGCATGACCAGATATGCTATATACATAGTTTGTAATCCTAAACTTATATTGTTACATGAGTCAAATTTGATAACTTAAATTTTGTTTCTTGTTAGATTCAACTCCTTTCTCAACAGAATTTTTTCATTTTTTTTAAATTAAATATTTCTTATTTTAAATCAAAATCAAAACCTAACGCCGTTATACCACCCAAGTCACCACACCGTGACAGGGGTATGGGGGAACAGTTATGAACAGACAAACGGACATACAGAGACAGCTCCTATACCCTTTAATAAATACAGATATACATGTAAGTACACCAAATTTTGTCTTTGCGGGTAAAGCATCTTGCAGAAAATCTATCACAAACAAAGCGATGAACAGCGCGTGAAACTCGTGTGGAGAGACATGCCATTTGTTAGATTTATTTAAACTCAGAATGAGATCGGAGTAATGGTCCATGAGCGATACTTTTGGTCCGATTGGTAAGAGGGTAGTTTGACTGCATGGTCATATCACCGAATCGAGTTGTCAATTAGCTGGCAACTGAACGACAAAAACGCTCCCTTAGACCCGTTGGTTGGACCGTCAATGTAGGTTAAAACCAGGTTTAAACTCGGATATGACGAATCCGGCCAGATTAACCTGTTGTCCTATTCTGATCACAAAACACCGACCCTCATTAATACATGGAATACAATGCAGTTATTAATATGGGTAGTTACAATGGCTGCGTGCACGAATCTAAAATACAGATAATTAATTGTCTTTTATCATACAAATATATACAAAATGCTACATTTATCGGAAAGAGTGATATCTTACGGTGACAATGGTGTATCATAAATTAATTAACATCTTACGGTGCTAATGGTGTATAATAACTTAACAGTGTTAAATTACGCTCATACTATTCCGTGCAATTAGGAGTAACCTCACATTTGATCTGTTTCTTTACGTCCAGAGAAGACTCGAACTGCTAGATGCTCACGCAGTCAAACAGTTCGAATACTTTTGAAATTACGTAAACATTGTGATAAAATGTATATTTCATATTAAATTACTACTTCGTGTATCAGCAGGCAGATATTGTGGAGTTCAGCACAAATATAATGTTTTCTTTGAATAAACCTGGTTACTTTCGCAATTGTGACATTTTATTATCGTCATTTGTGATTTTAGATGAGCGGGTAATTTAGCTGAATGAGGCACTCTCACCAAAAAAAGTGCTGAAGGGTACACAGGGTTTTTAAATGTGCTGAAGGGTACACAGGGTTTGCGATCGACACTAACACCGTTACTTAAACTGTGTTTCTGAAAGTCTGGCGCCCATTAGCAGTTTGTTTTCAGTTAATTTTAATGTTCATTGGAACATAAACAATTATTCTCTAACAGAAATCATGGCAGATACGAAAACTAAACGTCATATAGAACGACATTTCAAAACCTGTTTACCCTTCAGCACATTATCAAACCTGTGTACCCTTCAGCACATTATCAAAACCTGTGTACCCTTCAGCACATTATCAAAACCTGTGTAACCTTCAGCACTTTTTTTGGTGAGAGTGACCCCTTCAGCGGTAATTTACGCTTAAATATGGTATTAAACAAGTTTAATATAGTTTCCTTGGTATACAATAATAAATATGAACCGAAGACCCCTGCCATGAAACATTTCTATCACTTAATAGTAAGTTTATTCCAAATGTTCTGGTATAATATACATACAATCAATTTGGCACATTTTACGACTCGCGTTCGATCGGAGCGTAGCATGCGGGATAGCTCTATCTAAAATATATATTATTATGTAACCAGAAAACTACATAAAACATATTTAGGAAGAGATAGACCATCTTTAAAGTGATGTTAAACTCTCCGGAATGGTGATAAAATATAAGTGGAGAATAATCTTGTTCAAAGTAGTAATTTTTACAAATAGTGTATCCAAATTGACAACGCACACCGTCATTGTTATATATTAGTTAAATGCAGCGACTCTCGATGGCAAAATCGTTTTCGTTAGTTTGTCGCCGATAGATATGCGTCCCGAATCGAGTGGTAAATATTTACAATTGAACGTAGTTCAGACGATGTTTCCTACGGAGTGGTACGGTCGATTTGCTTCAGATTTTCGGCAATGTTAGTAGAATGTTACATTCCGCCATTTGACATAGCTCCTGGCTACTAACTGATCAGTTTCACGCACCAGAACAAGTACATAACATGTCTTTAACCCTTTACCCAACAAAACGGCCAAAACCGGCCAAATAAAGCTTCAACCAACAGCCTAAAATATCTTCGGTCTGTCTCAATAGAACCATACAAATATGGATATCATTGGAACCGGCTCCTTGACCACATTGTGATAGTTACAGTTATACCCTTTGCCAATGCATTCTCTTATATATACGAGTCGACCATAGGTCGCCTCGCATATATAAGAGAATGCATTGGCCTAAAAAAAATCTTATTTTAACACTTTTTACAATTTTGTTCTTACATTCTTTAACAATTTTATAATGTTTAATGTGTTAAGCCAATGCATTCTCTTATATATGCGAGGCGACCTATGGTCGACTCGCATATATAAGAGAATGCATTGGCACAGGGCCGTTCTGTTGGGTAAAGGGTTAAGGAGGACAGTGACTAGAGTTCATTGGTTCTATGAAATCTCTATTTATGATTTGTTTTACTTCAATGCGTTTATTCTCTAATCAAACAGAGGGATACAAGTAGACAAATATATACAAAATATTGAGAATTTTGAAGTATATTTACAATATATAGACGAACTCGTCGTTGTCGTCGTCATAGTCTTCGTCGCCGAGACCATCATCATCGCACTATCATCGTAACCGCGTCAATAAACAGAGACTTTGTCAAAAACACCAACACTGCAGATTATTCAGTTGTGTTTAGCATTGATCAAGTAGGCCTATAGTCGAAATCATCATTTTGGCCATGTGATGGTGACAACGACTACGACGACGACGATGATGATGATGATGATCATCATCATCATCACCATAATCATCGATTAATCATCAATATCATCATCAGCATCATTCTTCGTCATCGTCATAACCACATCAACAACAACACCAACATTGCAGATTGTTCAATAGCGTACGCCCTATAGTTAAACTTATAGTTAACCATGTATAGTTCAAGTCGTCGTTATGGCAATATAATCACCGCACTCGTCATCGCCGTCGATCACGTACATCCGTTTACAAAAGACCGGAAAAAATCCAATTCAGTCCCAGAAACTCTTCGTTTTACCCATGATCAGAGGGAGTCCAGCGTGTGAGAAAATTTCCAAACCACAACACAATCGTAAAGTGAAACGCTCTTAACCGATATGGTTGTACGTCCTGTTTTCGATAGCGTCGGGTTTTCAATTATTCGCGTGCGCGTCGCATCCGATGACGTCAAACGTAAACAGTCACGAATAACCGAAAGAGCAATGGAAGCCCACAAGAAAACCACCAGAATTAAATTCGTAAGTACATAATGAAACTATAATTTACCAATCCCCCAATATAATTTATCGATATATTAGGAATAATACCATAAATGATCCAAAAAAGTTTTAGATCGATCTATTAGCATATTAAAAGAAAAGTAAGTCTTGCTCGCGTTGCAAGGCGAAGTTGTCTTACGCGTAGAGGAGGTTACGAAGTTTGGGTTGTTATATTTCGCTGGGTACGAAGTCAGTGGTAAGGACGTTGCAATACATTTTCCAGCTGTAAGTCTGATCATGCCATAGCCTACTACTGTGCTAACGACCTTGCCCTTGATATAGGGTGCCAACCTTCAGCGTCTGCTCTCACTTGGGCATTGCTGAATGCGCTCGTGAACAAGGTACGACAAGTTATTAAAACGGCGATAGCAACAGCTTCAGTTGAAATGAAAATGCTCAGCATTCGTATTTGTTTTACGATGCCACGGTTGTTATCCAGATCGAACAACTAGGCTACATAATTACGTATTGAGTTTGGTATTAATTATTGAAATAAATATTGAAGTTGGCATTATTTATTTATTTTATTTGTTTTGTTTTGTTTGCATGATAAAAAGCGAAATATCTTTCTATCAATTTTCTTTGTGGAATATACACCTATATTGTGCTATTTTTTAGTAAATCTCGTTGTCATATTTACTTAAAGGGCATCCCAGTACTAGCTAGCCTATATATTTATGGGTACTAGTATGCCATCATCAACACTGATGTCTACAATAAAGAGCGTTTACTATTGTATAATTTCTTTGTGAATCATACGCCTTTTCGGTTATTTTATGCCGATAGGCCTATATTTAGCTTTTAACTAATATTTAAAAGTAATTAATAAACTAGAGTGCATTGAATAAAGAGCGTTCATTATCTAACTGATTTAATTATATATGATATCACCAGCCCTTTTATTTATTTATAGTGAAAGGCCCTACCCAATAGCTGCTGGTAACCCGACACCCCCGCAATTGAGCTGCAGTCTGCGACATAAATCGCCAAACAGACGAGATGATAAAAAAAACAACAACTGGACTAACTCTAGGAATTATGACAATGACAAGCATCTTATTGATTTATGTACACGTACATTGCAGAAATTATCTCCAGACACCCTGCGAGGCTAAACGATTTTCGAGTTGATAATTCCAAAACATTTTTCTTATATTATACAAACGCTTACAATGTCTTTGACCGTAACAAAACTTAGAAACCTTAAAATATCATTCTGGAATATACATGGTTGGAAAGATAGCACTGGAGAAAACAAATTTTTAGATGACCAGTTTATTGCCCAGCATATTCTCAAATTTGACATAAGTGCATATTTAGAAACCTGGTTATATGATAAACAATCAGTTTGCAATATCCCTGGATATACAGTATTTTCCAAATTTAGACAACAAAATAAACGAGGTGGTATTGTTATTTACTGCAGAACAAATATTATTCAGGGTGTTAAACTATTGCAATCAGCTAGTGAAAACATTATCTGGCTCAAATTAAGTAAAGATTTCTTCAATACGCCATCCGATGTAATTCTGGGAACAATTTATTGCAGCCCAGAGAGCTGTCTAACTCAACAAAAGAATCCAGAAGAAACATTTGATATCTTGGCCCGTGAAATAAAACGGTACTCCCAGATTGGGCAATTACTTATACAAGGGGATACTAATGGCAGGACAGGGGGACTGGCAGATTATCCTCGGAACGAGGAGAACAGACATCCCATAAATAAACGGTGTAATGTTGATAAAACAATAAACAGCAGGGGGAGGGCTTTAATTGATATATGTATTGACTCGGATATGCGAATCGCCAATGGCAGAACGACAGGTGACATTACAGGAAAGTTCACATCATTCCAGCCAAACGGGTCATCGGTTGTTGATTATGTGATATACAGTGATCCCCTTTACGAAACACTCTCACACTTCCACGTGGAGCCTTTAACGATACATTCAGATCACTGTCAGTGCTGGTACACATTAAATGTTAATACTACTCTAGCAACAGTAGATCAAAGCGTCACAATCGAACTCACACAATTACCAGAAAGCTTCATTTGGAGTGACGCATCAAAGAAAACTTTTCAAGATGCATTTCAACATATTGATATTCAAAACAATATACAGGAACTAATGTGTTCAGAAATCTCAGATCCAGAAATAATGCAATGTAAAGTGAATGCTATATTTCATGTTGCCGCTTCTCGTTCGTTCAAATTGCGCAAACAAAGCTGCATGACTAAGATTCGTGTCAAACATAAACCGTGGTTCGATTGCGCATGTTATGAGATGAAACAACAGTTGAAGCTTTGTGCACGGGAACTTAATGCTCAGCACTATGATCCAGTCGTCCGGGGAAATTATTTTTCGCTAAAGCGTCAATATAAAAAACTCATAAAAAGGAAACGTGGTGATTATCGGAGTAATATATATGGGCAACTGGTACACATGCAAAACAATAAGCCGAAGGAATACTGGTCGCTAGTTAAACAATTGGATCGCGAGTCCTCTAATTCAAATAAAATGTCGCAATCAGTTAGCCCCAATGAAATCTACGAACACTTTAAAAATCTCGGACAGACAACGGACGACACCGGTGACCCTTTCTCTGATAACATCCATGGCCAGGTATCTGACATGGAACAAAATATCTCCTCCAATAATCACCTTGATTATGACATATCTAGGGAAGAAGTTGAAAAAGCATTGCGTAATTTAAAAATCGGAAAATCGGCCGGCCCTGACAACATTAAAGCAGAAATGCTGAAAGCTTCTAAAATATATACTCTCCCACTGTTAACACGTCTTTTTAATTTAGTGCTCAGTAAGGAACATATACCTAGCAAATGGACTGAAGGCATAATTGTTGCTATTCCAAAATGTAATAATGCAAATTCCCCGGACCAGATGCGGGGTCTGACATTAACTAGTGTTCTTGGGAAAATGTATGCCAGCATTCTTCTTGTGCGTCTAGACGAATACTTAAACGAAATGGAGGTTCCTTCCGAATATCAGTGTGGCTTCAGAAAGAATTACAGGACCACAGACAATTTATTTATTTTAAAATGTTTAATTGAAAAACGTATAAATGATGGCAAAAAATTATACACATGCTTTGTGGACTTCAAAACGGCATTCGACAGTGTCTGGCGAGAAGGATTATTATATAAACTATTAAATCTAGGAATTGGGGGAAACATCTATATGTGCCAGGGGGGGGGGGTCTGAAAAAAATTTCAGGCACGTATGGCATTTTTTCCCTTTCGATCATTTTTTGTACCCACCCACCCCCACCGCCAATTTTATTTCCGTTTTCGGCAGTTTTTTCCGACCATTTTTTGACACCCACCCCCCTTTTAACACTAAAACAGAGATTTTCGGGGGGAAATTCACTGTAAACAGGTGTATATGAATTTCTGTGCATACTATTTATCATGGATGTTAACATGGACATGTAAATAGGAATGAGTCATTTTGAGGTCATTCGGCCAAAAAAACATGGCTGCCAGCGGCCATCTTGGATTTCAATATTTGCAACAAAATACAACACGATAACTGCCTGCAGTCAGTTTACCAGTTAGAATTACATTATTTCTCTCATTCAAAGTGGTTTTGAAGCCCAACTCATTGCCAAAACACTAAAAAACAAGTAGGAATTTATTTTTTTAGTCGCAGAAAAAATTGCTTGTTGGTGGCTTTGACCACCCACCCACCCCGGCATACGTGCCGGAATTTTTTTTTTCACCCCCCCCTGTATGTGCTTGAAAGAAATAATAACCAGTTATTCTTCAAGGTTAAAAATCAATGGAAATTCTCTTACTGCACCCATAAACAGCCAAATCGGCTTAATGCAAGGAAATAACCTTAGCCCTTTATTATTCAATATTTTCGTAGATGGTCTAGCAGAAGAACTAATGGCCGACGACATGCATGCACCTTGCATAGATAATTTTAAAGTACCGTGTTTAATGTACGCTGACGATCTCGTATTAACTTCGGAGTCACAAGACGGCTTGCAAAAAATGTTGACTCAACTGAACATTTTTTGTACGCGGTGGAAACTAACTGTGAACAAAAATAAGACCAAAATATTGATTTTTAACAAAAGTGGAAAAAAAAATAAAACACAATCCTTTTCAAATTGGTACTCATACGTTGGAAACGACACAACAATATATATATCTTGGGTTGAAACTAGCGGCGTCTGGCACTTTCTCACATGCATTAAACGATTTAAAGATTAGAGCATCGAGAGCTCATTTTTCACTACAAAGAACATGTGACGACTCGGCACCCATTGATGTCACGTGCAAACTTTTTGATTCTTGTGTAAAACCGATATTGACTTATGGATCTGAAATATGGGGTGACTATTCAGAAAGCCGCAAGGAAAATCCCATCGAAAAATTCCACACACAATTTTGTAAACGAATTTTGGGATTATTTAGAAACACATCTAATATGGCTGTACTAGCCGAAATGGGTAGATTTCCGATCTATATCAATGTATTAAGGAACATGATAGTCTATTGGCTTCGAGCTAACACTTTGTGTGATAAACGATTGGTGTATAAATGTTTAAAATTGATTTCTTGTGATGCAGATAATGAGTGGTTACAGTGTATTAAAAATAACTTATATAAATATGGATTTGGGTACGTGTGGGAATCACCAAAATCAGTCAACATAGATACTTTTGGGGAGAAATTTCAATCCCGATTAAAAGACCATTTCCGACAAGCATGGAGGCACCTTGATATAAAAGGTGCATGTGCAGAAAATAGTAAATTAGAATTTATGGGAAAAATCAAAACAGATTTTGAAACAAGGGCTTCTTATTTAACAACGTTATCTCGAAATGAAAGACGTCCAATATCGAAACTTGTTACAAGCTCGCACAAGCTAGAAATAGAAATAGGCAGACATGTGAAACCTAATCCAATCCCCGTAGAGGAACGAACTTGCAAACAATGTAGTCATAATATGCCCGCTAAAGATAAACCTATCGAAGATGAGTCTCACTTTTTATTACACTGCCCGAAGTACCACAATCCTAGGCAAGTCTTTAGCAGTTACGCGAAGAATGTGATATCAAGTTACGATGTGTTAGACGAGCGCGAAAAGCTTCAAGAAATATTCAAATCTAATGATAAACAACTGAGCAGAGCTCTGAGTAAATATTTAATTGAAGCCGAAATATTACGACAATAACACTGTAATCACTCAGCACAAATATTCTAGTCATATATTTTATTTGCATGTTTATGTATATATATATATTTTTTTCTTTCTTTGCCATATCCTGTATCCGTATAGCGATTGCGCAATAAAGTATCTATCTATCTATCTACCCAAAATAAAGAGCGTTCAATCAGTGGGACATATACATGTAAGTGTGTGCTACGTAAATGGTCCTTCCCGTGAGGAAAACACAACGAGAGCACTTATTTGCTCCCGCAATTCTGAAGACGGGTGTAATTGAGAGCCCATAATATAATCGTAAGTTGGGTTTTTCTCAAACAAATTGTCATTGTGGGATAGACCTATGTCCAGTTACACGTTCACATGCCTATAATTTAACTGAGATGGAAAAGATTATAAATATACCTTTTATAATATACCTTTAACGATTACATTCACCATAAGCTTTTTGACAAGAGGGACGAGTGCGAATTTTATCACCCGTGAATTTAAAATTGCGAGTGCATACGGGTGCGAGAGCAATCGCTTCCCGTCTCCTTGGAAGGACTGGTGTAATGTATACATGGCTTGATTTTATATCGTAAGTACACTTACTTTACGATTCATTTGAGTTTGTTCTTATGTGAGCAAGCAATTCCCCGTTTTATTCCGGTTTGGTTCCAACTTTTCAAGTTACTAAACGGCCGCCAAGTTTAAAGGTGGATTATCTCTTTGTAAACATGTTTTATATAGTTACCGGGGTATAAAATATTAGATCTGAATCGAAGACTCCTATCCAGAAATGCTTCTATCGATTAATATTAATTTTATTTCGAATATTTTCTAGTCTAAAAAGGTGTAGTTGTTTAGCTAACGAACTTTTATTGTACAATTTTGTCACAAATAAACGTGAATTATACTCATTATCGCTTATAACTATATATGGAACAAAACAATACAAACAATCAATCTGGGACCTATTGTCGACTCGCATATATAAGAGAATGTATTGGCACAGGGTAACAAAATCCCGACTTACGACAGGATTTGATATGGCGGGTCACATATGGTGGTTGCACATTGATCGCATCAACTTATTTTTGGCAGTATAATGACAATTTTGATTCATTTAAAGTCTATCAGTTAACCCATTGATCACATAAAAAAAGATATCGCATTAAGGGCACATGAGGCATCCATAGTTGTCCCCCTTTCAAAATAAACGAACAAGAGCATCGCTAGGGCGTGGTAAAATATGTCCCTGACAATTCCATCAAAGGGCCATAACTCTGGTCAAAAATGGCGAGAAAGTTATCCGGAAACTGCGATTTATGCCATTATTTGAGCTGATTTGATTAATTTTTGCCTATATTTTACAAAATTGTAAACAAAAAATACGGGTTTGTTTATTTCACTGGGAATTCATGAAATGAAGCAGCATGGAAGATACTTTGAAAATAAACCACAACAAGTATATAGGAGTCCGTTGACTTTTGTCACAAAATCCTCAATTGCATGACAGACCTGGATTCATAGAACAGCAGCAAGCCTTGAAATAGCGTGTCTGTCATTTGCAGAATGAGGTTCACAGAGGGTGAATTTAGTGATGCTATCCCACATAGCAGGCTAGCATCACCAAATTCACCCTCTGGGGACCTCATTCTGCTTACACCTTAGCAGAATGAGGTTCCCAGAGGGTGAATTTGGTGATGCTAGCCCGGGAGGTAATTTTGGCAGATTTCGACGTAGAAGCACCATATATCTGCTTAATTGACAGAGGTCAAATATGTAATGGATAATGTTCGAAGCAGAGGGGATTCGGTAAAAGAATAGACGAGGCGCTTGCGCCGAGTCTATTCTTGACCGAATTCCCGACGCTGAGAATATTATCTGACTTAAAACCCACCCATTGAATTGTCATTGGAGCCAACTATCCATTTGGTCTGGTCCACAGCTCTGTCTTGATTACCTGAGTATACGCCCACAGTTCAGCACGGACAGTTATTGTTGTCCACGGCGAAAAGCAACACGTTTCAATTATTATTTAATTAGAATTAGGACTCACCAGTTGAGGATTCAGATTCAGATTCAGATTCATTTTATTCTGTTCATCGATATGTGGATATATACAGAAACGTTACAGAAAAGGGTATTGCAGATATTATTACATCAAGATATTCAAATATGGCATATAATAACAATAAATTTCACATGAGGAATACATGAGTGCATTATTATATATTTGGTAAGTTCATGGAATATCAGTGTTTTAGCCTCAAGTGGACTTGCCGAAAATATCCTGGACTTTCCTTATGAAAGTTGACAGATTCCTAATAGTCTTTCTATTTCTAGTATTAAAGAGTTCCGAGAGTTTGTGTGCATTCGGTCTTCTATAGAAATATGGTTTCAAATAGGTCGATCTGAGTTCATTTAATTTTGTACACTTCAGGATAACGTGATACTCATCGCCTAGTTCTTTGGTACAAAGTGTACATACTCTGGTTGAATAGTCAGTATTTAGCCAAGCACCTTGTTCAATTGGTAGTTTGTGATTTCTTGTCCGAAATCGAATGATATTATTCACAGTTGTATTATCACATATAGAGAGAAATTGTTCACGTTCGAAGTGTGTTTTAATAGTTCTATAAAATGCATATTTACTCGATGTGGATATTGTTGACCACCAACTTTGAAGATAGCAGTCGCGTAATCTTTGCTCAACGGTCCGGTTAAATCGGTCTATACTCGATACTTTCTGGTTGTGCCAAACATTACTCATACCAATTTTATTAAGGGAGTCATGTATTCCTCTTATCCATAGATTATTAAAAACATTTTTGCAATACAAAGTATACATAACATAATATAGCATAAGTGGGGTCCTATGGGTAGGCATTGAGATAACGTTTCCTCCGAAGTTTGCCGTTGCGCTATTTTTCGGCCAGTGTGTGTGAGCAATATATTTCTATCCAATTGTATTTGTTTATTTTTTTGTTCTTTCTTGATTTAAAGATGCCCCACCCAATTCGACATCAAATAAGTTAACATTCCATTATAATTTATCAGGCAATAAAACATGAAAAATAATGGTCGTTATACATATGCATCACCAATACAGCACTACAAGAAATATCCTAAATAATATGATCAGAAGATCATAAATAGCTTATTTTAGAAATTTCTCTTAAAATTTCATCGTTGGTTGGTAATGAAGTAAAAACGCTCTTTATAAAATGTGATTTTTCGAATATTCTGGCGCCAAACAACACGAAACCTGGTAAAACTGTCTCATTATTAAGAAGTCGAAAGCACACAAGAAGCTTGCATAAATGGGTTTAATGATTCTTTCTCATTGTTGTCTTGTGTAGAATACGCAATAGAAGTGTTATAGTGTCCAATCGTATGGGGTATCTTGAATTTCCAATTATTATCAGGAAGACACCTAGATGTACTGGCTTAAATTCTAAGTATCATTCTATAGTTTATACACAGGGACGTGGCTAGATGTGACTCAGAGCAGTATGACAATTTAATTTCGCACGCCCATCCCCTTCAGGATAGATGTTTAAAACTAAAAGGTATCATAACATTTCCAGTTATTGGATAATTCTTACATGACATGGGCCACCCCCCGTGGTTAGCAAATTCCCATCAGTCCCATCGTATATGCATGATTACAAACTATTCCCCCCACCACGATGACCTTACATATACCTTTAAGTGTCACCCCCAAAAGTGAACAAATGGTCAGTGCACAAATGTATAACCTGTGTTTTCTTCGAAACAGGATACAATCGCGTAAATAGTGCCTATATATAATTCAATATATAGTTGATTAGTCATCGGCGACGTGGCTATAGAGGGCTCCGGGGATTTTCCGGCTGCTTCCCGCCCCTTTTAACCATGCCGAGCGCGCAATGTCGCGTAATTTCATTTGTTT
Organism: Siphonodentalium dalli; assembly: GCA_032622095.1. Taxonomy (NCBI): domain Eukaryota; kingdom Metazoa; phylum Mollusca; class Scaphopoda; order Gadilida; family Siphonodentaliidae; genus Siphonodentalium; species Siphonodentalium dalli. The sequence continues at coordinate 196,315,597 of CP136066.1, read as the reverse complement.
TCCACCCCGTGGCTTGGAATTTCCTAACTGTACCTATTGTGGGGAGGAATCATGAAATAATTTGAAAAATGAGCATGAACACTGTAAAATCCTAGCATCTATATAAAAGTCAAACTCCATGAAAACTCAGGCCTCGATTTGTTTTTTGTTTTAAACATTTTTAAAATCCGAACCTGACTGAAATCTGCAGTCTTAGAATATATATGTATTGGACTAACTGCAGACAAATTCAAGCCGCCATTTTGTTTTAGTTTGATTTATTAGTAATTTGTAATTGATTAGCAGGTTTTGACTGGCCAACGATTAGTGAGGTGGGAGAACAATTCAAAATTTTAATTTTACTGGCCTCAAGATTTCCAAACTAACACTAAGATTGGAAAATTCCCGTCGAACGTTTTGACCGAATGTAGGAAATTCCCCGCTAATTACTAATTACCCCCACCCCATATTAACGCCCGAGTCCCTGTTACGACAGACGTTGTATGTATAGTTTTATTCTATTTTCTCCAATCACGACGGGAGTATAGCATCAAATAATCCCTTGCGTATTCTTAAAGAATGCCCATGGGTATATTGTAAAAAAAATAATGACCAGCATGGGCGTTAAATAACACTCATGCGATCAAATCGCTTGATCATTCTGCCGGATAAGAGCCGTGTCAGGACAAAGGGATAACACGCCGCCATATCAAATCCAGTCGTAAGTCGGGATTTGTTTTACCCTGTGCCAATGCATTCTCTTATATATGCGAGTCGACCATAGGTAGCCTCGCATATATAAGAGAATGCATTGGCCTAACAATTTGTTATCATTTTTTTTAAATAAATGTTTCTTACAATTTTTAGGACATAAAATAAAAAAACATCCATTACCCTGTAGGGAGCCCCACACATATATAGAAGTATATAGAAGAGTGTCGTCTGCTCATGTTTGTCTGGGGCTCTGTATGGGTGAAATTATAAAATTGTTAAAGAATACAAGAACAAATTATTAAAATTGTAAAACATTGTTAGGCCAATGCATTCTCTTATATATGCGAGGCGACCTATGGTCGACTCGCATATATAAGAGAATGTATTGGCACAGGGTAAAACAAAATGTTAGGCCAATGCATTCTCTTATATTGATCATTATGCCGGGTAAGAGCCGTGTCAGGACAAAGGGATAACACGCCGGTGGGTTTTAAATGTAATTAAACACCAAGTACCCTGGTATTATAACCATGTCATGAGGTATCTGATCTGATCAGATACCTCATTGCTTTCAAACATATATATATTGCATAAATATAGCATTTATCGTCTATGGCCCATGACCCCTAGCCGGGACAAAAATAATTTAACGACACATATGACACCGTGGACGCAACAATAGGAATACAATTAGTTGAACAATTGAACAATAATGTGCAGCCAGATCATGTAACATGGCATGCATGGAAACAGTAGACTGTGAGAACTATTCTTCTCCATGCTCATGCATTCAATGCATTCACCCAATAAAACCATGCACATATATACTATTCCCAGATATTTAACAAACATTGTATGTGTATATATAACAAAACGTTTATTTGTTTAGTATACATTTGTTCAACTTTGTTTAATCAGGTCAGAGAGACCACCACGAGATTTTTGGCGATCAGTTTACGTCGTCGCACACACACAAACCATGCAGTCCAGCATTTCCGCGCACTTATAAGATCATTTATCTCTTAATCCCGAAAGGCAACTATCCCTGAATTGGATACATGAACCACCAAGACACTTCCGGACATTAATAATGTTCACAGGACACTGAGGCAGTATCAACCTCTAACGAGCTGTGACGTCGACTATATATACACAAACCAGTTCGGTATTTCCGCGCACTTGCAGATCATCCCTCTCCGAATCGTGCAAGAACCCCATTATTTGCCGACATGGCAACAGTACTATCTCTAAAATTGGGTACACGAACCACCAAGGCACTAAGTCTTGTGGATCATTTCTCTCCAAATCGTGCAAGAACACCATTATTTTCCGACAATGCAACTATCCCTCAAATGGGATACTTGAACCACCAAAACACTTGTAGATCATTTCTTTCCGCTTCGTGAAAGAACATCATACGACACCAAGGCACTTTTTCCATATGTTATTATTACGCGCGCTCCGCGTGTATACTGGTGTAGAGATTCCTGTTTCGCCTGGGCGCATTGGTGTTTATTTATAGAATGGGAATTTTTGGGAGGATTAAAAGTCGAACTGCGACCGGAGCCGAGTCCGGTAAAAGGTGTAGTTGGAAATTTCAATTTCGCTTATTTTTGTTAATTAACATTATGTCAATCGTAGCATCTATATGTTGATTTTTGGTGTATGATAAGCTATGCCAATTACAAATACAAGAAATGAAAAAGATAATTTGTAAGTCTTATATTTCAACTTGTATAGACATGTTTCGTTCTGCAGCCCACCGGGGCCGGTGTTGTGGTAGGAGACGGTCGAGTCGGCCACCGGTTCGTTAATTAGGTGCTGGTTGTTATTGTTATTTTAACGGAATTCTGAGTTGGTCATTCGCAAAACCAATATATTTTATATTCTATAATTACAATCATGGGTATATGATATATGATCTTGAGCGCGTTACCATTTCTGACATTGGTTTTCTTGTTTAATACATGCCACCGGGGCTCTATCAACCTCTAATGAGAGCTGCCGTCGACTATATAGACACGTCGTTAGATAAGACAACAACTTTCAAGCAACGAGTTTGTCCTGCCGAAATAATACAAAGGCGATAACTGTCATATGACTTTTAAACGGGCATATATATATCTTTATTGTCCTCCTCGTGGGAGAGTATAATATATAATATTAGACGCAAACACCTTGTTCATAGTTGCATTTTTCATTACTCCAATGTGTCTTTTTTGGGTTACACAATACTCGCAGAAATGTAGTTAAGATATTTATCGACCTATTTCGTATTTTGGAGCACAAACCGCCATGTGGCTTTAAACAAACTTCACTCCATTGGCTATAAATCTTCATGAGATAAGTCCCCGAACACGAAATAACTCAAACATCAGGATAAATCATCTCTAGATTCTGAACATAACATCCGTTCGTCCGAATAAACATGTATGACGAAGCCGAAGAGGCGAAATTTCCAGCAGGAAACCACTATCATTATTTTCAACGAACATCTATAAAATACAAAAATATAGCATACAATACATAGAACGTAATTATTAAAGATACGGGCGGCGTTGGCGATGTGTATGCTGTTAAAATATTCACCTCCGTCAAAAACCGCCATAAACAGAAGGAATAGTAAGATATAGACATACCTTGTTCTTATGCCAATCATAAATATGGCATAAACAGTATGTTATTGTCAATTTTTCCCCTTTGTTATGTAAACAAAAGTAAAAAAACGTTACGTTTCCTGGCTTTTGTTTAGATCCGGATATGGTAAACATAAAGAGCGTTATTACTTGCGCCAGTCCATGCTGGACGCAAGTAATGTTTTCGGTTCGGATCTTTGTCTGTCCTTCCGCGAGCATGCTGCGTCATACCGGAAGTACATACTGTAAATAATGGACACGCAAAATATGAAATGCTTGCATCGATTGTAATTTAAATACAGATATATACTTAATTTGCATCGTCATGCATCTGGTTTTATTTTGGTAATAAATCGTTCATAAATTAACATTTTTGAATGATTTCTTTCTGGAAACCGATCAAGACGCCATGACGTCACGACGCACATCAGGACGTCACGAGCTACATTGGCGCGCAAAACACCAGACATGATTGCGTCGATGTCCAGACAGCTTAGACTCGTATTACACGACTGGCTAAACCATTCCATCTGCCAACAACTTCGTGTTGTATTATTATAAATATAAATATACTGCATGAAAACAAAGTGGACAATAGTACTGCCCATTAGAAGCCTATTTTATGTAACTTGAAACTCGCGGAAATGAGTTGAGATAAAGTCTAAAAGACGCGTACGGAATCGTTTTCGTTTTTCGCAGAGACAGTGAGTTGCGAACATATTTCTAGAAAGTTGCGAACATTTTCGAAAGATCCTGGTGCATATAAATCATGTCCGGCCAAATAGTCGAGCGCGTGGTTCAATTGAAAAACAATTGCACTGAAAAATGTGAATGTGGAAACATAGATTATTAAAATGCCTTATTAATTAAATGGGAAAACAAGCTTTCTCATATACATTCTGATTATAAGTTCCCGACGACTGTAGGTCAGTCGCTAATGGAGTGTTCTCATTGACACACTATTAATCCAATGCTAGCCAATGGTCGCTATTTAGCTATACATGGTCCTGGCGCGATAAAGAACGGTCTTTCGTTATCACCCGTTCTGCACGATCTTTAGTGTCCGGCTATAAATAGCGGTATAGCCCTCATCGCTAAAGAGCGGTATACATACCGTTCTGTATCTCTCAGTGCTAAAGAGGGGTATACCACTCTTTAGCCACTCCGTTTATTTAATTGTGTCGGTATTTGTAATTTACTTTGATGGTTTTTGCCACTGAAGTGCAATGGGATACATACTTTATGTCATTCTAGTTAAAATAGTAATTTAACCCAATTGGTATATATATAATATGGCATCATCGGCAACCAATCGTGTTCACGGCCTTTATACGAACAATGTCTATATTGTTCTATAAATATGCCAAACAACTCGCACGTATTACTAAGACTAGCATTAGTGTAATAGATCAACTTGAGGTAACAGACCTATTATGTCTGTACACACAACTATTTCAGCGATGGATGAATTGATATTTGATATCTATAATTTTGTTATTGGTCTCTCTCAAACGAGGGGCCAGCACCCGTGGTTCAAACTGTTGTTGGTAAGACACTGCAACACATGCCAAATGTGTAATGGGCGCAAGTATAGGTAGCTCCAGTGAGTGCATTCTAGTTTGTTACTGTTTTCCTGATATGAAAATACAATAAAGAGCGTTTATATCATTTTTGTGTGCTTAACCAATAGAATTGCGCTGTGTTATGTAAACAGAAGCACAACTTCTGTAACACGAGCAGTCTCTTGTTTACGTACACCATCGTACGTCTTGACGACAATATACTATATACATGTACGTGCTGATTATGTTTGGCATATGAGCGGAACTGTATATATTTTGGTGTTCATTCTGTTGATGGCGATTTGAACAAATATAAATATTTCTGCAACGAACGCCGCCCGTGCCTTTAATCTATCTACCTATACTTCAACTTGCCAACAAGGCTGCCACAGCGACTGTGGTCTGACCCAAGGAGGAAGTGCCACGTCATTTCATTGTTGATTGTTTCTTTGCAAAGCCAATATTTAAGCTGTAGTATAGCCAAACATATATACATATATACAAACAGTTTATACAAGCAATGTATACGTTAACAAATATCAAATAATATTTCCATAACAAATTCATAATAATATTATGAATTATAATTAACTAGACACACCACGTACAATCCATTAACAAGTACATTGCACAATTATGCAATTTCCAATTTAGGGGTGTGTTGCATTAAGATAGATATAAATAATTATACGTTTTCATCCAAATCTAATAGTATCTTAATTAATATTTTTCAATGCTAATTTAATCAATATGCTCAATCTTTTCAAAACGCTCATGTTTTCAAGAGAATGTAGTCCATGAACTTGATTGCGGTTCGGATTATCCAAATAATATTTTGGAATATATAATTCGCGTAAATCTTTCAGCTCTTGGCATATGATAAAAAAAATGGTACTCATCACATGGGCTATCGCTGCACAAAACACAGTTTAAATCATTAGTATCTTTTCCTTTTGTCCATCTATTCTTTTCAACTGACAATTTATGGTTGGATGTGCGTATTTTCAGTAAGAAATTAGATAAATGGGCTGGCAAATATACTAGATAACGATTCATTTTAATGGAGTTCGTTATGTTGCTGTAGAATATAGCTCATCACTTATATATATACAACATCAGGTTATCTCCCTTGTCACTATATTATAATTACCACCCTTGATCTCCAAACTTCACGAGTTGCTAACCTTAGGGCGCGTACACAACATCGGGTATGCCCATGCATGTGACTTACTTGACCAATCAAATAAATAATACCGGAAAATATCCGACGAAGGCAGCGCGCTGATATTTTATCACCAGTTGGTGATATGTGTTCACCTTGATTGGTGGCCATCGGTATCCGTTAACTAATCTCTATAACGGACACGCTGGTAACCGTTCACGCACTCGAGTTATGATCCATCAATGTTATCGCCTGTTTCAACAATTGACTTCGTAATTCCATTTTGGATTGTTTGACATAATCGCTGAGCTACTATATGGATATGTGTGGGGACATATATCTTTTGAGGGTTTCCGCTGACGGAGGATGTTCATGGATTTCCAACTGCACCCTTCTTGAATCGGGCCAAAGACCCAAGATCACATAATTGAATTTGCACACCTCCCATCGTCTTTGAATTTCCTATATGGTACATCACATACCTTGAATTTTGACTGGACACCGGGGAGGGAGGGGCCTAGAAGAAATTCCAAACAAATAATTTGACCAAAGTAGGAAAAATGCAAATGTTGGTCTAAAACCACTAACTCCACATACATTAATGGTTGAAAAATCAGACTACAAGAACAATTTCAAACCATTGTTGATGTGAAATTTCCAACTAATATTGTTTCCAACTGGTAAAAACTTTGCCCATAGTTGGCGGGGGTCTCATGTCCCCGCATGTACCCATGTAAGTACGGTAACGTAATATACACCACAGCCCCACGAACCAAGCAACAATCTCCTGAAAACTTCATATGGGGTCTCAATGGGGGTGGGGTCATCCGATTTGCCACGAACCATAATAACATTTTGCCACCCACATATACATGCACTATGAAATTATAACATTTCCAAATTTCCAAATAACGTGACCACTTTCTCATTATGCAGAAAGTCTTTATGCATGAGATCAGCAACGTTGCTACAGGTAGGTGGGTGTCTAATCCCACCGATTTCGGTAATACATGTCAACAGTTGGAAATTTCCCAAAGCTATATATGAATTGCCAAAATGGACTATAGGTTATTTACCGGATGCAATTCACTTGAACCAGCATGACTAATACTGTTCTGATTGAGCTCAATCAACGCCGTCTAAACCGCCGCGTTCTCACGGGCGTAATCTTTACAGCAAGAAAATATCAGTGTGCAATTTTACCTGTTATTTTATTGCAGATATTTTATTGCAGCTTCATGTGTACGCGCCCTGTATTGTGCGAATGCAGTAAACCATCGCATGGAGAAACGAATTCACGCTTAATTAATTCAATGACTTCAAATACACACACACACGCCACCTATCGACGAAACGAACATTCGCAATAAATTAATCATGATCCTCGATTGAGTTAGATAGTGTATGATATATTGTGCTCCGTCATATGCGGAAGTTCGAGTAATTATAATTAATCTGTTTGACTTGAGCGCGCGTACAACTTCATTTAACTGCATGCACATTGCTATTGCTGACGTTCACGTGAAAAACATGACTATAACTGGATTAACATTGCGGACTCGAAACCAGGTATGACTTCTAAAAGTTAAAGGTAAACAATCCGACTCGATCGCTCCCGTATCATCAGATTCCAACAACAACATTTATTCAAAAGATGCTTTAGTTATCAGAATCGATTTATTGCCAACAAATAATGCTACCCACTGTCAACTCAAGTATAAAATTTTCCAAAACATGTTATATATCGACATTTTGTCGGTCGGCTCGTCGAATATTTGCTAGGCCGCTACGTATTCCAGGTGGTGAAAAATAACAGATATACTAATCGATATCTGATAACTCTGAGCTTCTTCAACTCGAATCAAATGTTTTACCCCCCCAAGCCAAAGAAATTGAAATTTAGGAGCGTTAATTCGGATTATGTATTTTTAAACAGGTCGAGCACATACTAAATTCAGTAAGTATTGTTATATCTGACAACAGCGATTCGCCAAATTAATACATGAACAGAAAACATGTGGCTACTCAAAAAATAAAAAAAACCATATGCAATGAAAAATGTTTGATTTATTTTCTGGTAGACAGTAATTATTTCATATGGTATACTGAGCGCATATATGCATGCACTAGTTGGTTTCATAAACTCGATAATGCAGTGTGCTTGTTTTGCAAATATTATGATTATCTATCAAACTCTTTATCCACCTACATAAAAATAGTTTGTTTTACATAATAGGAACACATGTCTCATATTGTGAGGGTAAACACGTGTTGTTATAGTACTACAGCATGCATTGGTTGTACAGATCTTTTCCTTCAATTGATACTTTGAAACTGCGATTTTTAAAAAAACGCCTTCTTAAATGTTAGTTTAAAACATTAACCCTTTATCCCTTTAACCAACAGAACGGCCCTGTGCCAATGCATTCTCTTATATATGCGAGTCGACCATAGGTCGCCTCGCATATATAAGAGAATGCATTGGCTTAACACATTAAAAATTATAAAATTGTTAAAGAATGTAAGAAAAAATGGTAAAAAGTGTTAAAAAAGGGCAAAACTGTAACTATCACAATGTGGTCAAGGAGCCGGTTCCAATGATATCCATATTTGTATGGTTTTATTGAGACAGACCAAGATAATTTAGGCTGTTGCTGCGTGTTGCAGCTTTATTTGGCCGTTTTTGGCCGGTTTGTTGGGTAAATGGTTAAGGAGTCGATTATTTAGGGCATTATTGAACACCGCCACCTCGTCAAAGTCTCCCTGCTCTATCATGCCGAGCACATCGTGTACCGTATATCTCCTCGAATGAAAATGAATACAAAACGTTATAACAATCTGAAGAGCGTTTACAGTAGAGTTGTGTGGTACTCGGTATGTACCGTGCGGTATCGGGATATTATTGAGTACACCTGTGCGAGCGCTCTTCTGTTAGTTAAAGATACACAATCCGAATTAGCGCCCCTAAATTACTACTTATTTGGCTTTGGTGCTAAACAATATTAGATTCAATTCGAGAAACACACACAGCAAAGCCCAGAGTTATTTGATATCGATTTTTGAAAATATTTGGCGGCCCAGCAATTATTGGGCGAGCCGACCGACATACTCTCAATATACCAAATTGCGTTGAACAAAATATTCATATTTCACACGCTTTGGGAAATTTTATACTATGACAGACAGTGGTTAGCATTATTTTTGGTGATTAATCGATTCTGATAACTGAAACATCTTGTGACGAAATGTTGATGTTGTTGTTGTTGTTGTTGGAATCTGATGATACGGGGAAAATCGAATCGGATTGTGTACTTTAACCCTTTCATGGCGGGAGATGCGCTGGTGCAGCATTACTTACCCTGTCACCCCCATAGGGAGCTTCGCATATATAAGAAAATGCACTGGCTTACAAGATCAAGGTAAATATTGTTAGGCCAATGTATTCTCTTATATGTGTGAGGCGCCCTATGGACGACTCGGAATATATAAGAAAATGCTTTGGCACAGGGTTTTCACAAACATCCCGGAAGCTTCAGTCATGAAAGGTTTAATGATCAATCGCGTGACTTTAAGATTTTCCTGCCGAAAATGAATCACGGGCGTCTCGCGTGACTTGGTGTTTCCGGGTACATAACTAGTATTCTAAACAGGATTTAGAGTCAAGGTTGAATCATCGGAATACAATAATGGGGGGGGGGGTGCTGGAAACAACTCAAGTGGTGAATGACACACGTGATGAATGACCCACGCACATTTGTACCATACATGCGTGTATTCGTGAACAGACAGGCACGCCGATACACACATTTTTCACTCTCAATGTATTCCAATTTTCGACATAAATGATCTCAAAGTAATTCCAGTCGGATCGATCAGGGCTTGTCTCAGACACCAACCAGCAGTTGCTGTAAACCAATCAGCGACCGAATTGAAATCTAAATTAAATTGAAGTAAAGACAAGCGGACAAGATATTAGTGGGCGGCTAACGAACACTTATCTTAATAACGGCGCGCCGCTTTAATAACGATGACGTCATGGACAACATGAGTTATCTCCCCGGATGCTACGCTACTATCGACGTCTGGACCACTTCATCCGCTGAGGAACTCAAAAATCTTCCGAAATTATGTTATTGTATCATGGTGCTATCTAGAGGAACCCTCGAATACAGTCATGAAAGTAAACACCATGAGCTTAAAACATTTGACCATGCATATGCCTAGTGTCCTTTATATAAAGTACGCTGAATATAACGTCAGTGCGTAGGCCTATGGGCCGGTCGTATGGACAACCCAAAACACGTACGTCCATCAATAAAATGATAAATGTATGTTTCATGGGAGTGCCTGTATTGCCGGCCAACTTGGGATATATGATCATGTTAGTATGTATGGACAGCGACATGTCTCTATTCCGAAGGTTCGCTATTCCGAATGTTCACTACTCCGATCATGATGGTTCTCTATTCCGAAGGTTCTCTATTCCGAAAGGTTTTTGTTATCTTGAAGTTTAATTCTATATTCTAAAGTATTGAGAGGGTTGTTTATCATAAGACTCTTTTTATGAAGGAAATAACTTAAGTTAAAACATTGAAACAATAAATGTGATTTTTTTTTCGCGGGTTTCCTTGAAATTTAATGTAACGTCACGCAGCCCACACAATTGCTATGTTTCCATGGCGTTATATCTCAATAATCTCAGAGGCGGCAAGAATACGCCAGCCAAACCTAATCCATCACCATTTGAAACGTCTGTGTCTCAGAAGATGCCTATAGAGCAAGCCCGTAGCCAAGGGGGTTCGTACCCTTCGAACGAACGGCCCTTCTGCCTACATGTGGCCGTGGTGGTAATTGCCGTTCGGGTGAACGTGTCATGTGTAGCAGTTGACCAAACGGCAAATTTTTGCTGAGCGGGACCTCCCTTCGAACAAACGACGTATGTACGTATATAGATATATCATATACTACATGCATGCTTAGTTTGAATAGAGACTGATGCACACAAATTCAACACATATAGACCGCCAACACATGTCGGTATAAAGCTGCTTTCACTGACAGGCTGCTGATGCATGCGGCTATCGGATTATACAGGTACAACGTTTCAAAGCACACATATATTACTGCATGGGGTTGCGGTGGACGCAGTTTTGAAATCGGATGCGTCTAACTGCATCAGCCGCAGGTATGTGAAAGCAGCTTAAGGCTCCATAATTCGACCTGCATGTGGTTCATCAACATAACCAACTAAAAGTAGCCTGCCAGAATCACTGGATATAAAGACCATACATCAGTACAGCGAAAGGGTGTCGTGTAAAGCACATAACCGGGGCAGAGGTAGGTACACGAACATACTAATTAAAGTGCCAATTAAGCTATGTCCATCAACATTGGTCAAAATTTTCAACTGTTCGAAATATCATGCCCGACATAACAATAGTTGGAAATGTCACACGAAACAATAGGCTAAAATCGATTTCGTAAATCGATTTTCCAACAATCTATTGGTGGGGAATATTTTGTTTTAGACCATCATTTACATATTTTCCTACCTTTGATCCAAATTTTTGACTGAAATGACCATCAATTGGAAATTTTGCAACCTAGGGGGTGTCAGGTTTAAAGTTTCTAACATTTGGAAACACTGGGGCTACTCAATAGATACTAGGATTTTGTAATTAGTATGTTCAGATTTCAAAAAATTCTCACGCAGAGCCGATCCATGGTCGGCTCAGTGTGTCCTGGTCCCTCCCATATTGTCAGTTAAGAACTTATAAATAACTTAAGAAAAACAAATCGGGGGAGGTGATATTCCCTGCAGATAGACTACTATATATGTTAGGATTTAGAAATTTTCAGGTTCAGGTCACAAACTTGTCTGATACTGGTTCGATCCATGGTCAGCCCAGTGGAATATGTCACTTCCACAAGACAATTGGTTCATTTAAAATAGCTAGGCAATATAGATACTGTTCATATGCAGGCCTGTGAGAGAAAACTTGGAAAAATCAAAGCTCAACTTTTATGTTTCAGGGCGGATCTAAAGTACGCCGTTTGCATCATATTTTTTCCAAAATTTTCCCAGGGGGAAAACCCCCGGACCCCTCCTCAATGCGACGGGGGACACCCCCTCCCGTCGCTTCACAGCTCGTGTCCAATGCCCTCATAATATATGACGAACTGTCTTTGCTAGTGGCTGGCTACGGACTTGTAGAGAAATATAAAATAACTGAAATCATAAAAATCCCCCCCCCCCCCCGTTATGGCTCCCAGAATTCAAGCTAGAAAAAGGAATTTTAAATGGAAGGGGAACAACTCTATCTTTAAAATATAGAGTTATTCCCCCTCCATTGAAAATAATACACTTTGCACAATAAAACCAGATGAATCTTTAGCACAAAAACACGTCGGCAACTCAACAAAAACATGTTCACAGTTTATTACACACGGATAAGTTGATTATATAATGTTAGAGAGCTTCCTATTTCAAATGCATGGTATATAATATGACATATAGTATATATATATATATGATCTAGGGGTTCGAAAATTAAGTGGGCCTTTAAATGTTGATGTTTCTTTCAGATACAGATTGCCAGTCCGGACAGACTGTATCACTTAGACTCTTACATGCAGCTTATTTCATTCATGCAGTCATCGTGTTTTCAACTTTACATAATAAACGATAAACTGATACTGTCTACTTGCTATTAATAACCGACATTTGGGACATTTTGGGAATTAGAATGGGGTGTATAAATGTACTATATGTGAATACTAGCGTAATAGCATTTTTCATTCCTCGTGTGGTTTTTGTTGGGGGGGGGGGGCTGCAAATTTAATTCGTTTCTGGTTAAATACGCCCAGAATAGAAAACCTTCAGAATAGCGAATCTTCGGAATAACGAACATTTGGAATAGCGAACCTTCGGAATAAAGAACCTGCGGAATATGGAACCTTCGGAAAATAATGAACCCGATCCTGTATGAACATCCCACGACACGTCCATCAATAAATGTATAAATGTTTCATGGGACTGTTTATATATACATATAAGACTGGAGTAAAGTTGAGACCAACACGTCTTTGTTAATTTTGGTGCCCGGATTTCAACGAAATTTGGTGTGGTGACTCAGGGTGCCCTGGCAGAGTATATAATGGCGTTAGTTTTTCTAAATTTTGATTTAAACAAATTTAAATGAATAAAAAATATGAACCTATGTGAATATTTAGGTACAATATAAACCTATTTGCACGAGAATATGTTGCAGCACCAGATATAGGGGAATGTGGGCCACAGTTAGACATGGGTCAGAGTGAGACATTGCCTCTAACATTTCTCTAATTTCCAGACCAATATCAATGGCGCCAGTCCAGAGATATTAGCCATATATCACATATTACTATATTTGTTCAAAATGCTACCATCAGGCGAAGGTTGAATCTGGCCCAGCGACCAGTTTTCAAGGCAAAATTAATTAATTTAATTTTTGCAATTTTAAGGGAAAATATCTTTATTGGATAAATTTACATATAATACTGAATACATTTGTGTGATGTGGAAAACGGGGATTTATTGCATATTTCACATAGCCACATCTGATTTATTTATTGACGTGTATGTATGCTTGACTTTCAGCAAGTTACGCGGGTGGGGCACAATGACTCAATGGGACACAATTTCTGGGCTGTGGTAGGATCCACCTTCAGTAGATGATAGGCACTTCAAAAAGGAATGACATAATCTGCCAAATGACTGTTGTTTTGAGGCTGGGGTGGATAACTAATTGAGATCAAACAAACTGATGTCATTGTCCATATTTAGTGGTATGTTCGGGCAACTTCGGGGCGTTTCCTATACGGTTACTACTAACATGGGCGTAGCCAGCTAGGGTTCGATGTAGTCCATGAGCCAGGACCGAGAATGGTACCATTTTGGTGGGCAAATTCTATCAACATTTTTCTCGAAGCTTATATTCTTAAATTAATCTGAGTGCTGGGGCGCACTGTGGCAGTGTAGCTTAGTTTGCAAAATGTGTGTTTCCATGGCAACGAATGGTGTTTTTGGCCAGTATAAAAAATATGCTTATAATGGTCTACTACTAGAAAGTTTAATGCAGTAACTCTATCTTTACACTAATATGGGGTGACACCCTTGGTGGGCTTTCTTTTGACACGGGGGATTTCACCTATAGAGGTCAAGGTCATACACAAAGGTCAAGGTCATTCACCAAAATATTAGCTTTTTTCATATCGGGTCATACATTTTCTGTCCACTGATTTTATATATCAGTTTTTAATGCGTTATCTTTTCTCCTAAATAATCTGTATCGGATATGCTACATGGAGAACTTCGTTATTGTTGAAACAGACATTTCGTTCATGAGATATAGGCCTTTAAACTTGGTGACCATTTTCCAAAATGGGTGAAAATCGGTTATTTCCCAATATAGTCCAGGCGCTTGGTGCATGGGAATGTAAGAATTGCACAAATATTGATAAAAGCATGAAACTTCCATATGTTCCTTGGACCTTACTGATAATTTTCAGAATGGACCCCATCGATATTTGGCCCTGCTTAGTAACGGTTGCTAGGCAACCACCCGAAAGTATAAACATGCTCATATAAGAATGTATTACAATATTTCATTCAACTTTAGTTGCTGTTAATTGCATATTTCAGGTCTATTGTGACATAGGATGAATTACAAAGACTTGTGACCTTGTTTCCTATCATAATATCCATGACAACCGTTGCTATGCACTACACAGACAGTAAATATGTATAACTCCGCCAAGGGTATCCCGAGTCCTCACACCAAATTTGGTTTAAATCGGTCCAGATAAAGAAAGCTATGGTATATAATTTAAAAATGTTTCAACAATACACACGACATGCTATTAACAGTGGACTAGAACATCTTTGCTGCTTTGCACAGCTGAGTATATCGCTCCACAGATGGTATGAGGTCATTATAAATGCTATAGGTTTAATAGAGATGCCAAGGTTCAGCATAAACAAAGCCAGTGATTAGTTGACAGCTCTGCTATATAATTGATATTAATAGGTCAGCAGTGAGGTGTCTTATCGTAATGACTGTGTTGTTGGTAGAATTTGATACATTATCATTGTAAACTTAAATTGGCTCTATTAACTCAATTATTCTATGCCCTGGTCACCTTTTACATTTAATCCAAGGCTGCGCTGGTGCAGCATACCTATCATGTGCCAGTGAATTCTCTTATATTTGCGAGTGACCCATAACATTCAATAATTTGTGTTAAGTACATTTGTCTATAATAGTACATAACACTATACTATGTAATTCAACATCAGCACTCTAATTTATTATTCCGATCATAGTAATTTACTATCGCCAAGGGATGGGTTAAACATCTGCCAATCGTGATCGGCCTCTCGTTTTCTGTTGCTGATATATTGTCACTGGTGGGTGTATATGTATAAGGAAGTAGATGTCATGGCTGGGGGGTATGAGTATACAGCGAGGGGCGAAATTATCATGATTGATATGTATATACAAGTAAGTGACTGTATGGTAATATATTTGGTGTGTGATTGTCATGGGGGTTGTGTATATAGAAGAGTTGCATGGCCGTTGTCGGGGTGTATATACATATATACTTGGAATGACTATGGTTATGGATGTGGTGTATATGTATATCTTGAGTGGCTGTATGGCCATCTGTGTGGCGACCATATATATATACTTGGAGTGACTATGTGGTTATGGGTGTGATGTATATGTATATATTGAGAGGCTATATGACCATGGTGTGGCGAATAGGTATACAGGGTGACCTTTGGCAAAAGGTGGTGTGAATATGTATACAAGGAGTGACTGTATGGCAATATATTTGCTATGTGATTGCCATAGGTGAAGTGTATGTTCAAGCCTGGTGTGTATGAATTGCCGAGTGTGCGGGATATTGAAGGATTTTATGGTCATTGATGGGGTGTATATGCATACGTGGAGTTAATCTATGGTTATGTGTGTGGTCCGAATATATGGTTATGTGTGTAAGACCGAATTTATCCCCTATTTTAGTTGGGGAATATTTAGTCATATTAAGTAATCAATGGTTTGGGCAAGGGAATTATAACCCAGGAATAGTGATTTTTCGGGATCTAAACCCGGATGTAGGTTGAAAAGTTAAACTTGGTAACGATAAAATGTGTTAACATGTAGTCTGTTTATTATACGGATTTAATAAAGAGCGTTTATTCACATGTGTGTGAAACAAAGAAAACAGCTGAAACTCGCTCTGATTATGCTTAGATTTTGTTGCGTATGTATAGGTATTTCGTGTCTTCAGCGACCTATATTATTCCCACTACAATATACACCATTATTGAGGTTCAAATGTGCCATGTCCGTTCAGATGGTAAATATATATTAAAATGAGAAATCAGTCCCCACCTACAAAATATATTCAAATGTGCAATACATCGATAAATCCACGATATATTTGATGGCCTTGTATAAAGGGTTGAGACAGGGACGTGACAACAGGGGTGTCTCAGCCCCCCAACTTTTGTCAAATGTTCAACCGTTGGAAATTTAATATACCTGGCACAACTTTTGTTGGAAATTTCACACCAACAGTAGGTCGATTGTTCCCTTAGTTTAATATTCCATCAATTTATTAGTGGAGAATTTGTAGTTTTTAGACCAACATTTGCATATTTTCCTATTTTTGGTAAAATATTTGGACTGAAATGGCTATCAGAAACTGCTGAAAAATTTCCAACTTGGGGGGGGGGGGGTGTCATGTCTCAAAATGTCCAACAAATGGAAAGTCTGATGCCAGTGTGGATGCTAGGATTTAGAAAATTTCATGTTCAGATTTCAAATATTTCTTACACAGGGACGAATCATGGTCGATCCGGTGTGTCCCTGTCCATCCCCATTGCCAGTCAGAAACCAATAATTAATTTAAGAAAAAAACAAATCGGGGTGAATTTGCATGGCGTTAGACCACTAGATAATAGCATATTAGGTTTGTTTAGGCTCAGATCTACACATTTTCGTGTACTGATCGGCCTAATGGATTATACCCACCCCCGGCTAGTGACAAAGACTACTGCTTCATTTGGAATATGCTACCATTCAGGCGGATGTGAGGGACCAGTTGGGAAAATTAAAGCACAACGGGATGGGGTGGGGGTGAAAATGGGGTGTAGTTAGAATGTGGACGCCCCTTCTAATGCGGATACAAGCTATAGACACGTCCCTGCAATGGGTCGAGACTGAGTCTATAGTACCATCTACTCACTCTATCAACCACAACCTCTCATTAATGTAGTGAAAAAAGTGCTAGAAGCCGCCTCGAGAATTTGAACATAGAACCTGTTTTAAAATGACAACTTAATCAATATGCATGATATGTGCCCATGAAATCTTGCAATAAATAGGTTAACGCATAGCTGACTGGAATCTTGTGTAATTCATGAACCTTTGAGTGAGAAAATCGTAGTGAAAGGTTACCGGTCAATGGGACACATCCACTCGTTTCAAATCGCTATTGCTTTATGAGCTGCATTGATAGTACCCACGAGACCGTGACGATGTTCATTGGTTTACCCTACCCGTTCCCGTCGTGTTGAATTCAAAGCAATTACTTGGGCACAGCACGTGTTCTGCTACCTCAAT
The DNA here is from genome assembly GCA_032622095.1 of Siphonodentalium dalli. Lineage (NCBI taxonomy): Eukaryota > Metazoa > Mollusca > Scaphopoda > Gadilida > Siphonodentaliidae > Siphonodentalium > Siphonodentalium dalli. The sequence goes on along the minus strand of CP136066.1, from coordinate 196,297,872 downwards.
AGCAGGTATTGATAAGTGAACACTGAATGAGACCAAATATCGATCCATATATAGTGTAAATGTAAGACGTATTATGTCTTATAAATGCCTGATACACTTGTATGCATATTATTTCACTGTGTCTAGACGTGTATATACATGTTTTGTGGTGACCGACGTCAAATATTTCTGTTATTATTTTTTGTAAAGAGCCCCGAACCCCATCCGCGCCATCAAGATAGAGACACCTTTGCTAGTTTTATAAACCACACCGTTACATTTCTGTTAAATATTACCTCTATAAGGCCCGTTCCAAACGACGGATTTTTGTCGACTCGAATCTAATTGTATTAAATCCGTCGGTGATGCGTCTGCGGTCGATTTTGTTACAGACGGACGCATCTTTGTCGCGTCGAATCTAATACATCGGTAGATTTATTTAAAGGTGGATTCCCGGTTACCGTCAAAAAATTGTCACGCGTAGATATAGAGGCCTATATAAACCGGTATATGTTATACATATATATACTAAAATACAGTATAAATTATGTATATATATATATTACTAGCAGGGTTACCCGGCGTTGCCCAGGTTAATGTATGCTGTGGATATGTGTTGGGAATAGAGAATGCTCTTGCTTAAAGTGTTATACATTTTCTCATAAATGGTATATTCAAATAGCATCACACAACATGATTATTACAGTCATGGAATATAAGTAGTGGCTCACCATTCTGTTTATTGCGATTAATCCGTTCCACCAATAATGAAGTATTTATTTATTTACAACTGCGTATACATTAGACGTTATAATATGATACATGAACATCATAAACACATTAGTTCGATAAAAGGTGATAATTGGGTTTTACATATTGAGATGTATCAATCAATATAGTGGGTTGGACTAAGACATGGCTATCATATCTCCATGAAGATACCGATGTTTCAAAGAAATTTCCAGGTGCTCCTCTGTTCATGGTGCTATATATTGGCTAAATATTCTTAGTTTAAACGAAATATTGCCGCGCACATATATCAGCTACATGTGCCAGGCACAGAGCGAGATTTTGAGTTGTTTATGTCAGTCGATGAGTCTGTTCTAAAACCCTTCAGATATCAGTATTGGTTGGATCCTGAAAAGTCTTGTGCTACTAACTGCATTTTCCGAAGAAACTATATTTGACTGCACACTGTGACCACTATTTTTGAACAGGCCTTCCATATCTCTTGACAAATTGTAACTTTTTGTGGAAACTGTATTGAATGGAACAGACTAAATTGTGTTATTATATATATGCAATCCTCTGACGGTTCGAGGTGTCTCAGTTTGCACGAATATATGTATCTCTTCAATAGAATGATAAATATATGCTTCTTCTAGTTATCAGCTCTTTTTGCTAGCTCATTGTGTGAATGCCTTGATCGCCATTCCATATAAATATGACTGTTAAGAAGATATAATTGTTCAAGTGACTTATATGGGTCACCATATGTCGGGATTGTGAAATGTGAACGCCCAACTACTTAACATGATATGGAGATGGCCTTGTGGCTGTATATATATAACTTATATGTGGATATCGGCGAATAGCAATCTTATCAATGATAGTGCATATCCGCTCGCCATCCGTGACGCAAAGGACACCAAATGTGATTTAATTCATGGTATATCATTAGAGAAAAATGTGTATGAATTTGGTGGAATTTGGTTTATTAAATCAATTGTTGACGCAACGCTGACTCGAACAACGCCATATTGCGAAGGTGAAATCAGCGACAAAACAATTTCACCATATTTTGTTTAATTTCCCCTCCCACCAACAGCGTCATTTTAGAAAAATTTTACCCGCACCATTATCTTCCTTGTAAAAAGTTACCCCTCTTAGAACGCCTTGGTGCCATCTCGATTGTACCGCGTGAAGTTATATATAGAACGCACACAGATAGACAAAAAGACAGACAGACAGCAAGATTTTATTTCTTGTATCATTTGAGAAGAACGTGTCTGAATTTGATGGTAATTGGTACTATCCCTATTTCGGACTCAAGCTGCACACACTAAGACTCATTAGAGATTATAGATGCATATATATGAAATTGGTGAAAATTGGCGAGTATAAAATTCGTATCAAATTTAAGGTCCCCATATATCTCGCCCATAGGGCACCAATTTGGTGTATCTAAACCACACGATAAGATTCCTCGTATCACGGAGAAGAATATGTATCAATCTGGTGGAAATCGGCACTAAAAATATAGATATAAATTTTTGTGTCCCTCTCATCTCTATACACCACTGACTCGAATGGCCCCACTTGTGACATCCTTAAACCACACGATTACACTCCTGATATCATGGAGATGATTGTTTATAAGTTTGGTGATAATCGGCGACTAAACAATTATTTTATCAAATTGGTGCCAATCCCTCCCCTCTCCATCTCTCACCCAAACAGCACCACTATGACGTCTTAAAATCACGATTAGATTCCTCGTATCATGGATAAGAACGTGTGTCAATTTGGCGGAAATTGGCGCTAAAATAAATTGTGCATCAATTTTGGTGCCCCTGTCCCTTTCAATGCAACCCTGACTCGAATGAGGCCACATTTGACAGATAAAAGCCACAGCATTAGACTCCTCATACCATGGGGATGATTTTGTATAAGTGTGGTGTCAATCGGCGACTTACTTGTATTATCAAATTTAGTGCCCACCCCCTCCCAATCTCGCATTCAAAAACAACAATTTGGCGTTGTTAAATCGAACAGTTAGATTCCTTGTATCATGAAGAAGAATATATATCAATTTGGTGGAAATCGGCGCTAAAATTAATTTTATCAATTTTGGTGCCCCTCTCCCCTTCCGTTCATCCCTGACTCAAACGACGCAACTTTTGACATATTTAAACCACACCGTTGGATTCTTCATATCATGGGGATGATTATATGTAAGCTTCGTGGCAATCGGCGACAGAACAAAAATCTGCCCCCCCCCCCCTTCCGGGCACCCCTGACGCGAACGGCGCTACTTTTGCCATATTTAAACCACACCATTAGATTCATCATATTATGGGGATGATTATATATAAGTTTGGTGGCAATCGGCGACAATATTTTGTTCTGCCCCTCCCCCTTTTATGCCCCTGACAACAACGGCGTCACTTTAGAAAATTCTAACCCCGACCATTATCTTTCTCGTAAAAAGCTACTCCTAGTAGATCCCTTTGGCATCATCTAGATGGTCCCCTGTGAATTTCTATAGAACACAGACAGACAGACAGACAGACAGACATTCGCAAATATAGATATAGATATATGCGCGACTGCAGCGCGAATATATGTGCTCATGTATATGAGGATGTATATAGTACATACATATATATAATATACTATAATAGGCGCAACAAATAAATGTTATATCGTGCAACAAATTGCCTTCTATGTGTATACCGTGCATATAAATACCGGTATACAAAAATTATTATAAATCAGAAACTACCACCCCTATCCCTTATAATAAGGAATACCGGAATATATTAATTATTATAAATCATAGGCTACCACCCTATATCCTTTATAATAAGGAATACTGGTTTATATGAATTATTATAAATCATAGGCTACTATCCCTACCCATCATAAGTAACACCGGTTTATATGAATTATAATAAATCTGAGGCTATCAATCTGCCCCTTATAATAAGGAATACCAGAATATATGAATTATTATAGATAAGAGGTTACCACCCATATACCCCTCATAACAAGTAATGCCGGTATATATGAATTATTATAAATCAGTGGCACCACCCCTACCCCTTATAATAAGTAATACCGGTATATATTAATTATTATTCATCAGAGACTAACACCCCTATCACGTATAATAAGGAATATCGGTATATATGAATTATTATAAATCAGTTGCTACAACCCATATCCCTTATGCCGGTATATATATGAATTATTATAAAGCATTGGTACTGTATACATTATTATATATAAGATGTGAGTCAGTGACATCAAACTACAGTAATAATTAAAATTTTCACAATGTTACCTAAGCAATTCTTATAGATATATCTTTCTTTATAACAAAGAGAGCGTGCGACAAATGACGTCATGTGGATATTTCCGCAGATAAGGGGAACTCCCTCATTATTATACCTTTATCATATCATTTGCATTCGTTATTCGGCAACTTTCGGCTTTTCTCGTCACATGTATTAGATTCGAGTCGACACAAATCTGGGCCCGTTCCAAACGACGGATTTTTGTCGACTCGAATCTAATACCAGACCCACAATTGTATTAAATGCGTCAAAAATGCGACGTTGCTTTGGGGAGGCTGATCGAAGAAGAAAAATAAATTCGTTTTGTTAATTTGTCAAGGTTATTCCAACATGGCGGCCACCATAAAGGCCCCATAGGTCCGAATCGCCCGGATGTATAAACAAATTTTTTTAGGTTGATAGAGTATAGAAATTAGTGACGTCACAACTATACTTGCGTCCCTTACGAACCGTAAAACAACCTTTGGCTTGTGATAATAGTTTAATGTGTTAATCATAACGCCTTTTACAGCAGAATAATCATACATAATAACAATAAACAAATAAACAAATTGATAACATAAGACAAAATTTTATCGGTCAATAGGAAATGAAAGGTTAAATATTTGCCCGGTCTTCTTGTGTTTATCATATATTTATTTAAAAACATCATTGCAATCATGTTGAAATAACTTATAACACAAGGTTTAAAATATTTCTCTTGTGAACTACCTTCCTTGTGGGTTCATTTTCCATGAACAAAACAGCAACAAAGAAGACCAGACTTGCAGACAAAAACAATGCTGAAATTGATATTTGAATTTAGTACCATGCTGAACTTTCAAGGACGTTCTATATTTATACATTCTGGAACTTTCCACCGTGGAATTATATGTCCAAGCAGGAATGATAGCCTCCCTTATAAAGGACGCTAGACATATACTATATGCCTAGTGTCCTTTTAAAAGACGGCTATATAGTTCAACAACGGCCATATAGTTGAACGTGTTAACTACATTTCCCACCAATAAATAGGAATTAATCCTTCTGCTTTGCTGTTATCTTTTGGTCTTTCTGTCGTCTGCTCATTTCTCATGTGAATGAAACTTTGAAAGCCATGCTGTTGCCACATTGATTCCAACACGAGAAGACAATAGTTAGTGTTGAGGCCCCACTGTCATGACCAAGTTCCGACCAAATTGTCGGACGAGGACTACTCCCTTTAGTTCCTCGCTGTAATAGTTGGGGACGAATCTCCCCCATAATTAGTTATTTTTCCAATTTCTCTGTTGAAAATTATCAAACAGGGGCATGCGTTGTGATCATATCGGCGGACCGATCTCCTTCCAATCACATATATGAACCTTTATGTTATAAAATATTTTGCATTGTCATATATCATCATGTTTGATGTAATGTGTGGACTGTATATTATGTATATAATTGTATATTGTGTTGGGAGACGACCGGCCCAACCGTTTTGTATTTCTTAACAATGTATGTTATACAGTTTAGAAGAATAAACAATAACTTTTGAAAACAATAATAAAATATCATAATTATATTCTAATTAGCATCATAATGGCATTGATCGATATCATTGCGCCAAGCTCTTGATTGATTGTTTATTTGCAAAGCCAACATTTAAGTTGGAACATAGCCAAACATATATACATATATACAAACAAACAATTTATACAAACAATTTATACGTTAACAATTATCATATCATACTTCCGTAACAAATTCACCATAATATAATGACTATACACAGCACGTATACATACGATTCATAATTATGCAATTTCCAATTTATGGATGTGTCTCATATTATATATATATACATATATATATACATACATACATATACATACATATATATACAGATTGTATACAAACATGCATACACATACATATACACATACATATATATATATATATATATATATAATTCATCTGTATATCTAATAGTATATTAAGAAATCTTTTCCAATGCCAATTTAATAAATATGCTCAGTCTTTTCAGAACGCTCATGTTTTCAAGAGAAAGTAATCCATGGAATTTATTGCGGTTCCCAGTAATATTTTGGAATATATAATTCGCGTAAGTTTTTCAGCTCTTGGCATATGATCATAAAATGGTACTCATCACATGGGCTATTGCTGCACAAAACACAGTTTAAATCATTATTATCTTTTCCTTTCGTCCATCTTACGTCACTGCGTACGCCGATAATACACATGTGTCTTACTAAAACAATATGAGCCCGGCTTTAGGGGATAATTATGTGATAAAATTGCATATGGTCCAAATAATCATTCTAATAGTTAAATATTTATGGACATCATTGAAATGAACTTCGAAGTAAGACCACAACCTAGTAAACTGCTGATTTCATAATCAACTCTTGGCCGCGTGTATATTAAAGCCACTTGGCGGTTAAATTTGCGCTCCAAAATGCACCTAATAATATTGGCTTTTGAATTTTCCCCGGTATAGAAATAGGGCGATAAATACTTGAACTACCTTTCTTCGAGCATTATATGTCCTAGAAAGATTCACTGAAGTCATGAAAAATATACTACTTTGAACACGATGCTTGGGTCCCCCAACAAAACAGCCATTTACCCTGTGCCAATGTATTCTCTTATATATGCGAGTCGACCATAGGTCGCCTCGCATATATAAGAGAATGCATTGGCCTAACAATTTTTTACAATTTTAATAATGTTTTCTTGTATTCTTTAACTATTTTATAATTTCACCCATTCAGAACCCCAGACAAACATGAGCAGACGACACTCTTCTATATGCTTCTATATATGTGTGGGGCTCCCTGCAGGGTAATGGATGTTTTTTTATTTTATGTCCTAAAAATTGTAAGAAACGTTTATTTAAAAAAAATGATAAAAAATTGTTAGGCCAAAGCATTCTCTTATATATGGTCGACTCGCATATATAAGAGAATGCACTGGCACAGGGTAAAACAAATCCCAATTACAACTGTATTTGATATGGCGGGTCACATATTTGTTCTTAATACCATTGTAACAGAAAAAAAGCGTCCCGCGTCAGTCTATTCCTGATATTGTAGAAATAAAGAGCGTTTGTTTCACTTCTGTGCGAACAGTTTAAAACAAATGGAACATGGCTGTGACCATGTAAAGTATTGGTAAGAGCACATGACGCCAGACTTAGCCGGTATATCAATATTTCGTGCATTTGTTAACATATCTTATACCTCCGAATTTGGAAGCTCGAATGAGTCATGGCCGTTAAATTCGCGCAAGGATGTTTGGATATTTTATACGCTGCGATTGGCTGTTGTGAGCCACTTTACGAAGTTCGATATATAGAGAGCATGGACGATGTGACATTGGGTGAGGGTATGGGTTGTTCTCATAATTATATTTGCCAGACAGTATTTGGTGGAATTACTCAAGGTGGACACCCCCGAACGGAAACCCTCTAGCCACGTCCCTGGCTCCAATAAATGTCACACCCTGTTTACATCTGATGCTAAATTGGCTCCGCCCACATATGATGACATATGAAACCTTGTTTTTAGACCAAAAGTGGCATATCTCCATATTTTCGGTCAAATGTCGGGCTCATGTTGGAAACTTTCCAATCTTGTGTAGTATCAGGTGGGAAATTTGGAAATTACCAGAGACTTCCAACCCAAGTGGGGGGGGGGGGGGTGAATGTTTTGCCAACATGGTAGTTTGGTCTGGTTAAGGGGGGGGGGAGGGCAGAATTTCAAAGTGGACGCCCACAAAAGAGACCATTGCTGGTTACAATTTATTCTGCATTCTGAGAAATTGAACTGTCCATAGTAATTTGGAAATTGGCTAGATCAAATCAAAATTAATTGTAATCGACACAATCCATCTGCTCGTGTGTTATCTGTTTTCCTGTCTGTCGTCTGCCTTTCTTACCTGAACACCCTCCAAATTAATAATAGACTGTTCCAATATATAGTCTTACACATTTAGTATAGAAATGGTTAACATTCTCACTAATCATATATTTGTTTTCAGATCACACAAGACTGCTTAGCTTTGGCTCGGAAGGGCAGCCCGTTTCGCCGAAGAATAGCATGGGTGTTCACGTGGTTACATCTACCTGTTATGGTTCTCATGCTCGCCAAAATCTTCAATGTTGACGAGGAATCATGCATAGACCATCAACGTCTTTCGGCGCCGTTCAACATCAGTTCGTACACACATGCGTTTGTCAATCCAATCGACTCGCATGTTTTAGTAGGAGTTGAAAATAATAGAAGACCAATTGCAAGATCATCGGATTTGCACCACAACGAGATGGGGTACTCGACCGTTGTGCATTATGTTTGGTGCGGTGGAGATTTCAAATTCAAACACTACCTGAGTATTATGAGTAGTTTAAAAATTCTAAAGCCATCGAAAATTGTTTTTCATCATAAGGACACCGTCACGACCGACAGTTCTGGTTATTACCAGTATTTTGGCTCAATACTCAGAGATATTCCAATAGTATATCTCAGCAAGTCGAGTGATATCCCATGTAACAGCGACAGGGTGGAGATTTTGCAGTGGATTCTTGGAATTATCAACAAAAACGGTGGCATCTATATCGACACAGACGTCGTACTAACGTCTATACCTTATTCTTTTGGAAAATCAAAAACTAGTTTTATCTTAGACTCGGAAATGCGAGGACTTATCGTGACAACCAGGCATGCATTAGATTCGATCTTAAGGACTGATAATGGTCTCATTTTAGAGACCAGAGAACATGGGCTGTTGGGATGTGTTGACGAAGAGAAATACGCAAGACGCGAGTCTACATGTATTCGCTTGAAAAAGGATCTATACCCAAAGGATGTGTTTGAGTTGGACACAGAGTTTGGTAGTCACGCTAGATGGCTTGTGTATGGAAAAACCGAACTATTGTTGCCGAAACAAAATGACGTCATGGTCGTCCCCTTAATAGTTCATTATGCTTGGTTCGGTGAAAGGGAACTTAACTATTTTGGGCTGCTAAGCATCTTAAGTTGTCTGTATGTTCTGGAAGCTGATGTTGTGTATGTTCATGGCAATTACGAACCACGTGGTGTTCACTGGGGCAGAGTCAAGAATCACCCAAGGGTGAAATTTAAATATCGCGAATATCCTGGTGCTATTTTCGGAAACAGTCTTCGGTCTTTTTTGTCACACGGTAGCGATGTTCTGCGAATGGACGTTCTTCTACGATTTGGTGGTATTTATATAGACTGGGACGTCATCTGGGTGAATAAAATTCCCGACCGATTGAGGCACTACGACTTCGTAGCCTGTTACGATTGGCCAGACACTTCACCATTTCCGGAAGTGTTCAACTTCGGTGTTATTATGAGCCGACCAGGTTCTAATTATACGAAATTCTCACTTGAATCCTACCGACACTTTGTTGACAAACACTGGTCATTTAGTCCCATCCACATTCCATATAAGGTGTACGAGCAACACCCGGAAGATTTGTTCGTCGAACGACATTTACAAGTGATCTGCGCAAAAAGGAAGTGCCATCCTGTTTGGATTGAAGGCTATAAAAACGAGGACAACAATCACGAGAATGTTCTGAAATTTGATTGGACAAAGGATGCTATATCTATCCACGTGACTTACCCAGATCCAGAGGAATACGAGAGCGAGTCCGCTCTGTTAGCTTCGAACAGAGGCATTTTCAGTCAAATTGGAAAACGTGTTCTACGCAAGGCTGGTATTTATACCGGGAGTTAATTTCTCAGGATTAACCCTTTCTATAATATAGCATCATTGACGAGTAGTTATGATCTGAACATAGTCCAGAAAACGACACATTTCCCTCAATATGTCTCCTTCTGATCTTTTATTTATCTGTCGTCTGCTTTTATTACCTTAACATCCCTCCAAATGAATAATGGATCATTCCAATGTATAATTTTATTTATAACTAAATGGGAGAATCCATTTAGTACAGAAAGAACTAAAGCCATATTGAGATTGGAAACCTAGTTGTAGTCTATTTTATTACACATTGGTCTTTCTCCGTGGATCAAAATATGTCCACAATGACGTTAACCCTTCCATAACTGGAGCTTCTTGAAATTTTGTGGAAACCCTGTGCCAATGCATTCTCTTATATATGCAAGTCTCCCATATGGAGTCTCGTATATGTAAGAGAATACATTGGCCTACCAATATAAACCTTGACATTGTAAGACAGTGCATTCTCTTATATATGCGATGCTCCCTATAAGAGACTCACATACAGTAATGCCCTCAGTAATCGACTCTTTAACTACAGCAGAATTATGGGTAACTTTTCCCCGAGAGCTTTCCGATGAATGGCAACAAGCCATATTTCCGACTAAATCCCGAATCGGAAATATGGCTTGTTGTCATTCGTCGAAAACCTCTCGGGGAGAGCTTTCCGATTAATGGCAACAAGCCATATTTCCGACTAAATCCCGAAAAGTTACCCATAATTCTACTGTAGTTAAAGAGTCGATTACTTAGGGCATTACTGTATATGCTCCATTTGGGACATTCGCATTTATAAGAGAATACATTTGCCTAACAATATATACATGTACATTGACCTTGTAAGCCAGTGCACCTCTCATATATGCGATGCTCCACGTAGGAGACGTGCATAAATAATAGAATGCACTGTCACAGTGTTTTTAATGCTGCACCAGGTTTCGGGTTTAAGATACCCTGTTCCATTTTACACCAAAGTAGTCAACATTTTGTAAGATGTAAAGGTCGACGTATGTTTTGAAAAATTTCCTGATATTTGACAATGGATTTTCTCAAAATTTGTGTGGAATTTCGATTATGGAATTTGCTACTGTGACACACCATTTGAGAACTATCAACTCATTGGAAATTATAACGCCGTTTACCAGTGCGTTTACATTACTTTTATGACACGAAAAACATGTAACAGTCTGCTGTTTGTCGGTATAAGAAAAGGAAGTTCATATATCCATGATATAATATCTGAAGATCGTGAGAGGAGACTTCATTTTTCTAAGAAATTTCATAATTATTGTGAAGAATCATATAGTTTTCATGGACCAGATACTAATATATAGTTACAGTAGCTCGATTTAGAACACCAAATCACGTTTTACCAATTGAAGTTGGGCGTCGGAAGAAAACACCATTATCAGAGAGAATGTGCACTTTGTGGAAACAAATATTGTCGGTGACGAGTATAACTTTATACTTGGTTGTCGCTTTCTATCATAAGAATGGAAACTATACACATACAACATGCCTATTGGAAGTACACCAATCGTCGGAAACTGTTCATTCTTCTCTCAAATAGAAAGCCAAGTACCATATGAAACCATTGTAAATTCATAAACATTATACATGAAAGAGCTAGTTGCTATCCTGGTTCATGTGAACCTCAAATTTATCACAACCATCGTCGTCGTTGTATATTTATATATGTATTACCATATGTGACCCGCCATATCAAATCCTGTCGTAAGTCGGGATTTTTTTTACCCTGTGCCAATGCATTCTCTTATATATGCGAGTCGACCATAGGTCGCCCGAATATTTAAGAGAATGCATTGGCCTAACAATTTTTTACAATTTTAATAATTTTGTCTTGTATTCTTTAACAATTTTATAATTTCATCCATACAGAGCCCGAGACAAACATGAGCAGACGACACTTCTATATATGTGTGGGGCTCCCTGCAGGGTAATGGATGTTTTTTATTTTATGTCATAAAACTTGTAAGAAACATTTATTTTAAAAAAATGATAAAATTGTTAGGCCAATGCATTCTCTTATATATGCGAGGCGACCTATGGTCGACTCGCATATATAAGAGAATGAATTGGCACAGGGTAAAAACATCCCGACTTACGACTGGATTTGATATGGCGGGTCACACATGTATTACCATATTTGTTCTTAATACCATTGTATTTATATTCTTACTTCCTTCGAAAAATGACCAGAATCCTAATCAGTGATTTTAAGTTTTCATAAGATATAATTCTCTAATATTCCTGACACACAATCATTTTACCCAGACAAATGTAAGAATTAATTGATACTGAATAACACCTAGGGGTGTGATGAGTTTTAGGTCGAAGGTCCAAAGCTAAATCCCTATACAGCTGACCAGGTATACACTAAATCTAAATGATCTAGTTTACTAAACTAATCTTATTCCCCTTCTGTACTGGTGAACAAACGCTTTCATTTTCAACTTGATTCCGAAATATCGAATATGATCGAGATTCGAATCGACGAATGCACAGCCCGGCCCCATGGATTTAGTTTGTCATTTAATATACTTATTAAGTAACTTTCTTTGGTAGTAACATATATCAATATACCATAACATCATTTGGACCATATTCATTGGCAACCAAACTGGTTTCAAGCGACAAATCGCTAGATATTTCGCAAGATTGTCAAGATGTAGCAAAATTCAAAGGGTTACGGGCGCGGGTGTACTCCGTTGATGCCCCGTTTGCGCGGAGTTAGAAAAGACGGGAAAAGTCGCGTGCGGCGATCTGAATAAACCGATGTTTTTCGTGGTACAACAGGGGGGGGTCTGCAAAAAACTTCCGTATATAGGGCCGGGGTGGGTGGGTGGTCCAAAGGCGGAAAAAATGGTGCTTGTAAATGTTTTCCAAAATGGGTTTTTTTCAAACAATTTACAAGTACTGACCATGTAATGTTGTTTGTAAGCATGTTAGTACCATGCTTGTTGGTATAGGGCTATATAGGCAGCTAAAGTGACTCTTTAGCCTCAGATTTAGCAACATTCTGGATTTCACAGTATCCCAGACCAATGCACAGTGGACCACAGTATTAACGTTCAGGAAACTTATGATCAACGGAAGAAATATTTAGTAACAAAATTAATATATTACCCAGTTGTATTACCTGAATAAACGTAATAAAACAAAAAAAACCTCTTATCGCAAATTGGATACTACATGGTGAATACTCAATGATGACTACTAGTAGATATCATTAACCTGATTGTTGCATAACATGAAATTGAAAAGGGTATCTCATAAATTTATAATTTCTGAAATACGTACTGTCTTGTTCTGGCATGTAATCAAATTCATTCCTTCTGGTTATTTCTCAACTTGAATGATTGCAAGTAATGTTAATTTGCAACAATTATCCAAATAAAACTGAATTGGTTATGATGAATGACATTACTGTTTACTGCTCAGACAATCCCAAATGAAGGTGACGCTATTCTCATTGAAGTTCCGAACTTCATCTGGGAGCTTTACTGCTCAACAAGACGAAACTACAATACTAATTGTATACTGTTATCAGTTACAAATAGATGAACTGAAATAATGTGATGCATTCAGATGCATTGAGAAATGACATTCAATTCTTCATTCTGGTCTATCACCATACCAAACCACATCAAAATTTGACAACCGACACTTAACTTATATTGCAAAAACTTTGTATGGACTGAATTTCATAAAGTCGAACAGGGCCCATAACTCTGGTAGGCATTGGTGGTCACAACCCGCGATATTATGCATATTCGTCCCCCATTTCTGGTCCGTCACCATGCCATAGGGCATCAAATATGACAACTGACTCTTGAGTTAAAATTCAAAATGTTTGTACGCACAGACGGCTCGAGACGTCAACTATATACCCGCCGACTATAATATCGGGCAGTATAATAACCATATATATATGTGTATACATAACCAAAAAACAATTCCCCTCCCCACCCCATCCTGTTGGATAAGAAAAGAGTTCTTTGATCATGCACATATAATTGTGGAACCCCTGACCTGTTTACCACTATTTACACTGGCCAGTGTTCTCTGTCAGACACAACACACTCGATATATTAAGGCTATAATGGGGTCTAGGGCAATTTGTGACATATAGTGTACCTACACAATGCTTAATTAATATTGTTGTTAGATACTTAAAACACCACGAAACACATGGAAATACAGTATATTTTTCGTTTTTCTGATCTGTGTTTACCAATTAGTAAGGCAGTTAACAGTTATTGAAGAACAGCTAAAAAAACCTCTGAATAAAAACATGAGAAACGGGGGGTGGGTCCCCAAAATTTTGGAGGAAAAAAATATTTTTTTTGCAAAAATGGGGTGGTGGGTCCCTCGAGGTCGGAAAAAAACTTTTTGGGCCCTATATGTGCAATTTTTTTCCAGACCCCCCCCCCCCCCCTGGGTACAATTGGAAAAAGTAGAATTGTACCACAAAACTGGAACGAGATAGCCATGGTAACTCGGGCCAATGGCCAATCAGGACATGGCTTTTAAGAATAGTTAGGCAGGGTCGTATTACAATTCAGATTGTTATGCATGTACATTGGTATATAATGAGTAATTATTTTCCCTTCAAATTGATTGTTTTAAATTGAGATTGTTTTCAATTCCTTGATGTATCAATCGGGCTGCAGTGTATGCATTACACGTTATATCCCACAGGCAAAACGGGGGAATACATATGATGAATCATATATAGCTCGTCTCCAGCCACATATACGCATGCATTATACTCGCACGAAGATACTCACGATTCACGATGATAGAATATATATATATATATGATTCGAATGGCCACTCTCTATTAAGATCAAGAAGAGAATGATCTCATATCGGTGTCGGATTGTAAGGAAAGATATAGGTATAGCATCAGTACTTTATAAATTACTGCCTGAATTGCACAAAACTAAATGCGTACGTTATATTGATCACATTTCAGGAGTTATCGAGTGCGCGAATCTTAATGATAACTTGGACAACCAATCTCATCTGTCATGCAGCTACTTTAGAAGAGTTAAGGAAGCACTAATTGAAGATTTTAGAACTCAGTGGCGAAACGATTTTTTTCCGATAGAGGAGAGTTTTATAAACATATGAAAGTACAGCCTTCAATTAACTGGCACTATATATGAACATGCCATTTGGAATGATGGTCTACGTTCAGAAAATAAGAAAGTCCAATAATAGATTAGGTATTGAGACAGGTAGATGGAGAAGACGGAATCGCAAACATAAAAGCAGTAACAAAGATAGTTCATGCGCACTTTGTAACGCTTTGCTATGCGATGCATTCCATTTTATTATTTTGCGTCCGCAACTTGAACAATTACGAGAAATATACATTCAGAAGGCATGTTATGACGAACCGTCGATGGAACTCTTATTCGAACTTGTTAACTCGGCCATCACTGACATAGTAAACAATTTGGCGATCTTTTTAAACTCGGGTTGAAATAAATTACAATAAAAAGGGCACAATTAGGAATGATGAATAACATACGTAATAAATACAGATATTGTTTATTTGTAGCTTTATTGTGTGTGTTTTGTATATATGTTTAGTGTGTGTTAATGCTGTATGTTTGTTTAATTCAATGTGCCACATGTTCATTGGTATGTTTACAACCTCTAGTTTATTGTGAACATTTATATAATGTGCTATATGTGTAAATAGTGTAAGTAGTTAGCCCATTGTTCATGTTCCATTTAAAACGGCTGATATTAAAGCATCATTCATTCGTTCAATTGTATCTCATAATCTCTTTGATTTGCTACAGCATATATATGATAACTCTTTATATTATATGCTATAAGCTATCAAATAATATTTTTGCATCATATATAAAGGCTAAGATTAAAAGTGATTAGGTTTCTTGATGGAAGACTAAGCTAAAAGTCCCTGAGTGTTGAGGTTGAACAAATTGTGATATATGATCAAGTAAATTATTTTGTTAAACATACTATGATGTTAACCCCTTTATCCCTCAACCAAGCTGTCTGAAAAAATGGAACTATTTTTATATGCACAAGCTCATTACCATCGTTGTGCTTGGGTATATAAATTTGCTCTTTTTAATCTTCTTCCCAGTTGAGTCTGACATGGTCCAACTGAACGGAGCATATAATAAACAGAACATCTACACTGTTTGGTTGGATATGGTAATTATCTCATTCGTGATGACAAAACAAATGAATTTCCACTCGTGACAGAGCCACTGGTGGAAATAAATTTTTTTGGTCATCACTCATGAAATAATTCCCATATCCAACCAAAAAGTGTAGATATCCTCTATATATTGGGATATTTGCCACTTCTTGGAAACCCCGATGGCACATTGGGTGATGCAACTTCGCACCACAGTATGGCGTAACATAGAGTAAACACATAGTTTGGCTCATTGTAGTTTATTCTGCAGTGTGTAAAGCGTGTGCGACAAACAAACTCAGCATCGGGGCGGGATTCACGGTGATTTTTTCCCTGTGTTCCACGGCGAACTTGCTTGATGCGGATTAATGTAGTACTTTTATTAAAACATTTCACCACTTTCTGTGGTATTTGTGCATATACATGAAACCACCGACCCGCCCGACCCCAATATCCATCACAATTACACCATACAGAAAGCCTCTACGGCGGGAAGGACGGGCCGGCGTATAAATATGATACATGCTCAGTTCACAAGTTATCAACCAATACTCTATTTTTATCAAGCTTTGGGCCCTATCTGGACCTTACTCAGGACAATATCAAATGTTAAAACACAATCACATGTTGTACGACCGAAGGGCCGAAAGCTTGATAAAAATAGAGCATTATAAATGATACGGTTGTTAATATTACTGTCCCTTCTTTTGACTATGGCTTATTCTGATAATATCAATCAATAGTTTATTCTCTCCGTCGATATTTTGGAACTGGAGGTATACGAAATAGGAATACATGCATTTACATAATTGGTGTAAACATACAAAATCAATGTGCAGAGCTATATCGCGTAAGTATGAAGTTGGTGGTGAGGTGGCACTCTAACATGCGTAATATTGCATACAATGTCAGCGTTTTCTAGATGTTCACGTAAGCCCTTTTCATTATTTCCCGAGGAATTTGGCCAAGTAAACAGGCTCTGCTTTGTCCCTTGTGTTTAAAATTGCAACACAAAAATTGCCAGGTTGGTAGTACTTCTTAAGGTGGATCCTGCGCGGTGAGGAGAAGGCACTACATACTAAAACAAAATGATATTCACCCCCTACATCTCCGTGTTCACACATGTTACATAATGCTGTGGTTTATGAGTTCTTCGAGCTCGTGACTTCAATGGGGAGGCGATTATTCCGAGTTTTGAATCTTGTCATGTTTCCCTTAGTTCACCGGGTAACTCTAGCAGATATCTCTCTATGCCAAATTCAACTTTGAAATAACGGTAAATCAACATAAATTCTGGAGACTGACCTCATATTCATTCATTCTTAACCGGAAAATTGCTGCCAATGGGAAGCACGATCGTCTCACAAACGGACTCAGAGTCTCGTTGTAATTGAATTGCTTTATTTCACTCAATCATACTTTGTATGCAATACAGAGTGAAAAACGTATATACAGAGCTATGTACACAATGTTAGTATGGCTGTTGCGTTTGGCGGTCGAGGTCCGTAAGTGTAATTCGTCGTGTTCTTCGTCATCATCATCATCATCATCATCCTTATCATCGTCATCACCATCGTCATCATCACCATCATCATCATCATCATCGTCGTCGCCGTCGTCGTCGTCGTCGTCGTAATCATCATCGTCGTTGTCGTCGTCGTCGTCATCTTCATCATCCTTAGCGCCGTCATTGTCGTGAGTGCTTCAACATCAGCATGTATATAGTTATTATCTTTGTCATCATCATCATCATCATCATCGTCGTCCTCGTCGTCGTCATCGTCATCATCGTTATCATTATCATCGTCATCGTCAACGACGTCAACAACATCATAATCACCCTCATCATCGTCATAGTTGTCATCGTCTCGTCGTTCCGTTGCCATCATCGTTATCGCGGTTGCATGTCTCCATTATCGTCGTAATCGCCAACATCGTCATCGTCATCATCATCATGTCCGTCATAGTCGCTGTTGTCAATAGTGTGAAAATGTTTTTGGACCGTCCGAAAAAATTACGACTACAAATAGCTATTCGTAATAATTATCTGTCGCGTTCATCATGCGAAATGTGTCTGATATGTTTAAGATAAATAATCGTGCGTTCTGTATGTATATATTCGACAGTCTGGCGCCTCTTATCTTTTGGATGAGGGTTGCTTTTTCTGCCTTTGAGAAAAAACAGTACGGTCCTCAGTGATAATGGATAAACTAAAATATATCTAATTGACAGCATTTCCCCACATCATATGACTTAATTGGACATAACTGTCTTACTTCAGGTTTTATGAGAAACGAAACACAACTATTTACGTGAATCGCCATATTGTTCTCACCCTAAAACATTTGGCGCCACGTGACTTCATAACTGTCATTCCGAGATTCAATAGCTTACATGTATTGCCTTACCCTGGTGATCGGTCCATTAACATGCAGGTATATCAAATGGGACGTACATCTCTTCTTGAAATGTGTGAATATACTCTGCCAGATATATCGGCTTTATTTTTTAAAACCGCTGTGAGCAGTTAAACCTTTCGATACTAAATGGATCCCCCCAGTCAGTTAGAAAGTGTACATCGGAATGGTCTATTATTGATTAAAAGGGATGTTAATGTGATAACAGCAGACGATGGGACAAATAACTGTGCAGAAAGAGCCCTATTTGGTCATTTGTTGAACTTATCTTAATATTTCTTATGGGACAACTATATATAACATCAATGATAATTTATAGTGGAGAAAGGTTGATGTCCGCTTATCTGACATGTCCAACATACGGATTCCCAAAAGATAAGAGTTAGTTGTAGATAGCATAAATTCCGTCGCAATGTCACACCTGTGATTATCTGTCAGGACTTGCTTTCGTATAGATGACCCAAAATTTCGTATATCACCCAAATAGATCGTGCAGCTAAATTTACAAACTGTTATCATAGTTAATGTTTACTAGGAATTCCGAACGTTTATTTTTCCCTAATATAATATATAATAGAGACCTATCGCATTTTGAACGACAACAGATAATTATTACGAATAGTAATACTAGTAAGGTTATTACTGGACTGTGTGCCGTGATTATTTTGTACTTATTATGTTGTTATCAGGTCATAGCTTGTATAGGCTTTGTGTTTCGCAATTGTCTCGTGTCTTGTATCTTGCCCGGAATGAGTTCTATAAAATACACACCGTATATATACATGTCGTGTAGCGGGATATTCACTCCCTACCCGCTACCTATATATAGCTGGATTTCTACAAAAACATCATGTCCCAATTAAAAAAAATCGAGTTTGCTCATCAGTCTATAGACATTGTTCACACAAAAAATATGAAAACTTATATGCATAATTCAATAATGGTCATTACTCTAAATGATAATTAACCGTATAGGCCACGAATATCCGAGATTTCCACATATAACTTATTCGTTACATTTTATCCCTCAAGTCAATGTCTCTCGTGTAACGAAGTGACATTAGGGCAACATAATAGGCCCGCTCTGTCAATAGTAAATTACATACATCACTTGTCTTATAAAATTGAGAACACATTATATGTTCAAAAAATGTACGCAGATTTTGGCATTTTCAAAAACAGTAGCAATAAACAACGTATCATGTAGGTGCATATATCTAAAAAAAACGTCTGAAAAGTAACGTGAATTTAATCGATAAAACCAGGGACCTCAGTATCTCTAATTCTTTTTGAAGAGATTTTTCTGAGTCGAATTGATTGCCACATTATCTCCCCGCTGAAGAGAGAAATCATTGAGATATTTAGTTTTTGATAGCCAGTACATACCTCCTGTAACGGTCTCTTCTGTTAACTATTTGAAATATAGGCGCCTAAATTTTAAGTGAAATCACATGTAAACTGTTGGGTGTCTCATTAATTTATATTTTTAGTGAAGAAGTTATATTTCTATGAAACACCATTTGCTAGGATCTTGTAGCATGTGAAATCGTGTTTCTGGAAATACTTGAAGTGATACAGTATACAGCAGTTTTGGCTACAAAGCAGTTAGTTTTGAATAAAATCGGTTGTTAGTCCCTTTGTCGTCTTCGTGCTCTTTTTATGATATGAACAAACATATACGATAATATACCATACATCTTCTATATCTGAGACTCATCGAATGATGCTTTCGTTACACGAAATGCACTGCGAGTAACACGATAGACAGCAATGTGTTACATTAATTATACCATGCAATAATAGCTTGAAATTGTTTGTTATGCTGTTCAGCATTTGTTTACTGTGTCCAGATAGTTCATATTTTGATGGGCAGTGTCGAATTAGATGTGGCACAATACTTTATGTCTGGGAATTCTAATGTGAACCACATGTAACCGTGCTCATAGACATGCACATATACCTGAATATAGTGGTTACAAAAAAAGAACAAGGTGTCGATATGCCATTCATGTAGATCTCACGAATGTGCAGACGCAAATTTTCGGAAGTAGCATATGTCATGCAAGTTGGTGGTATGGGCAGAACGTGTGTACACTGAAACCAGGGAAGGATCCAGATATTTTTTGGGGACACCTGTTCTGTATTTGAGTATGTCCCCATATAAATTTGGATGTTAAAATATTCAGTACTGGACACTTGATTGTGCAAATAAAGGCTCTATATAATAGACTATAACATCTGCAGGTTGATGATTTGCATTACTAGTACATGTTGTTGAATTATAGAAAAATTCCTTGAAAATATGGAAAATCCAACTTGAATAAATACTATCCACTTGGAATTTGGGTCTCCAGAGTTTGGGAGCCCAAACCTGTAACAGGTATCAAAACATCCCTGGATCCTTCTCTGACTGAAACTGCAGTAGAGAGTGAGTATATAGCTAGGCCATGTCGTAGGAAGAAAAGGAGAAAAAGTTGTATGTGTGGACGAGACGGCAGAAAGTAGATATGGAGCAGGTGAGTGAGACAGTTGTCAAGGAAAGTGATATGCAGATGGGGTGGAGAGTATTGACGAAACATGCCCGGAGACTGCAATATATAGAGATTGATTATGCGAGTAAGACAGTTATCGAGGAAAGTGGCATGCAGATTGGGGTGGAGAGTATTGACGAAACATGTCCAGATAATGCAGTAGATCGTGAGTATGCGAGTAGGACAGTTGTCGAGGAGAGTGGCATGCAGATGGAGTGTCATACAAATCGAGAATGTAGAGAGCTATAGACATGTCCTGTAAATGAAGTAGATAGTGGTCAGGCGTGCAAGAATGGTCATTGGTTTGGCCTATCGGGTTCACATCATTAATCCAATACCCAATATGATACAAAATTCTCTCTTGAGGCTATCTTCAGTATCGGCAAAATGCAATTTTAGAAAAAAAACAAAAAAACAGTTGATACTACACATGGAAAAGGCATGATTTAATTAACACCATAGAATGGGACTAATCCTATTTATTAGTTGCAAGATGACCAATTTTTACATGTTCGATTTAGAAAAAGAAGTAATTAAATTATTTTAATAACACAGAATGTTTGTTACAGTATATACATTATACATATGCATAGCTAACATTCACAACCCAACCAAACACAAATTATAGGTGACTAAACTTGCATTTCTGTATTTTAATAACCCATAAGGTCCATTTGTTCTAAAAGATCACAAAATCACGTGTTCTGCCAACTTATGTTATTCAATTATTACCAGACTGAAATATGGGCCAACATTGATAATGACTCATATATTAATTATAAGCGCAGAAGGATTCTTACTCTATTTTGGAATTTTTGTTAGAAAATATGTTCAACAAACATGGCCGTTTGTTGAACTTATTATCTAAATATTTCACAATTCCGCTAACATTATCATGTGGGCCGATGAAGCTGTGTCGAACTTTTGGAGGAAATTAGGTTTGAAGCACCACACGGGGTAGTCGGGGGTAACGCCGGATGTAGGCAGTGCAGCAGGAAATTGGGAAGAATAGCAATCCTTGCAACTAAACGTGAAGTTGACATAGAATTGCTTCTGCATTAGGCACGCCGCTTGTATACTAATGTACAAATTCTTGTTTCGCCTGGGCGCTGTCATAGCTCATGGGAGTTCTATTTATAGAATGTTAATTATTGGGACACATTAAAAGTTGTAGTGCGACCCCGAGGTCGAGCTGTAGTGCGACCCCGAGGCCGAGCCCGGTGAAAGGTGTAGTTGAGAATTTCAATTTCGTTTAATGGCGTTTACATTATGTCAATATTGTTGATTTTTGGTTTGTGATAAGATAAGTTATGCCAATTACAAATAACAGAAATGAAAAAGATTGTATAATTACAATCATGAGTATATAATATATGATCGTGAGCGCGTTACCATTTCTGACTATGGTTTTCTTGTTCTCGTTGTTCGAGGGGAAGGTCATTGACCATGGGACTCCAGAAGTCATACATGCTCATATCGTCGATGGCAATTTCTTGATGCACTGTCTACCACGGGCTTTACCCCGATATATGATGGACTCTCCCGTATACTCCCGTGTCGTGCTTCACATGTTATTAAACCTAAAGTCCAAACGAATCGACGTGGTGTTCGACACATACGTGGAACCTTCCATCAAGGATTGTGAACGAGAACGCAGATGTGCTAAGCAGGTCACATGTACATGATAACCCGTCCTGAGCAGTCGATCCCTAAAGATGTGTCGAAGCATTGAAATCTACATCTTTCAAGAAGCAGCTGCCTCGATTTTTTTTACCAAAGATGGTCTTCTTCACACCACACAAATGTCTTTGTCGACAGGGAAGTGTACCTTGGCTTTGACGAAGAGTGTGTGAAGTTTGTTGTTTTCGATGGCAGTGTCGAGTAGATAGTCTCGGTCTGTCCCATACCTTTCTATTGGGACGGGAAATATCAAAGGTAAATACTATATTTAATATGAAAACATTAATGTGTTTGTCTCGGCCTGTACCAGTTAAAGAACTGCTTGAAAATTAATCTGTCGCAGTCAGAAAAAAAACAGCTGGTAGTTTTACTCAGAGAACAGGAACCAAACTGATTCTACTGGGACAGGAGCGAGACAAAAAAAAACAGCGGGTAGTTTTACTCAGAGAACAGGGACCAAACTGATTCTACTGGGACAGGAGCGAGACAAAAACAACAGCGGGTAGTTTTACTCAGAGAACAGGGACCAAACTGATTCTGCTGGGACAGGAGCGAGACAGACTATATATATATACTTTATTTTGTTCTGTCTCGCCTGTCTCGGCTTGTCCCAGGACTTATGACTGGGACAAAAATGCCGATGTATTTTCTGTTGGCAACGTTTCTTGCCATATATGGTGTCGAAAGGCAGACCATGGGAAGTCTGTATTGTGATCATCCGGAGGCAGACACAACGTTTATCTACACATGATGGATGTTGATCATGAAATACCCATCGGTAACATCGTAGTACGAGCTGCATACATATATATAGACTCGTAATTCTATTGCACCACATACATAACGTTAAATCTATTATATGGATGGACGTTTGCACATCTGGACGTGGTAACAGACGCTACGTGAAAGTTTCAGCTGTGTCTGAGAAATATGAGAAACCATCTGTTCTGCGCTGCCAGCATTTCACGCCTACACCGGGTGCGACTATTAGGCCGATTTTGCTCGGAGTGCAAGAAACGCCCTTCTGCCCTTCTTGATCGCGACGATCGATATCCTGAAGCATTTGCGGACTTGGCCTTGGGATCTTTTTCAGAAGAAACGTGCGAGGTGCCTGAAGAGTATATATGTACGTTATGTGGTTCCCGCAAACCTATCCCGATTAACGAATACAGATTCAAAGTGTTCGAGAAAGCTTTTGGGCCTAAGGATGAAAAACAACCGTTCTCAAAGCTGAAAGGACTGGACGGGAGTAGTATTGTTGTGCGTCGGAAAACTGACAGGCCTAAGTATTTGTAATATGTGGCATGTTGCGGCTGATAACATTCTGCCCAATGATCCCGGCAGTGGATGGGAACTTATCTATGGATCGTATAGGATCATCTGGTTCGATGGGCCTTATATGCCAGAGTCAGTAACCCCAGAACAACCGGAATGTGACAATGATGATGCACGTGTACCTGGTTGTTGGAAATTGACCCATAAATATACATTCATTGTCAATAGATGCCGAGCGCAATTGCTAAATGAAGCTTTCCGTGTTTATGTCCTATATGATCTTTACAATTCATACCAAGCACAATTGTTACACGAAGCTTTAGTGTTCAAAGTGTTTAATGGTTTTTTTTATTTTGAAACAAGAATATATGTTTCACTTCTGTATGCCATGTTTTAAGATTGAGTTACTAAATGCTTATATATTGTCAGACAAAGAACTACAATTATGTGTTTTTTTGTATCACCCATGGACCTCTTCTTATTTCAAAACGCCAGGAAAACTCCGTTCTTAAGTTGTGTTTTTATGATCAGTGAATACAGTAGAATATTCCAGGAAAAATGGTGGACTTGCGCGATTGTGTAACTAAAAGTGAAATTTTGACATTTGTGGTGCCCTAGAAGACCCTATTTTTTCCGTTCTTAAGTCGTGTTTTTAGAGTATTCGATGTAAGGATGGTGTACTTGCACGATAGTGTAATTAAAAGTCAATTTTAGGGGTTTTGAGAGCCATCTGGTCCCCTAAACGCCAGGAATGAGCAACTTAAGAAATTGGTTTTCCGTAATGGTCTATCACCACTAACAAATCGAGAGCATCAAACCTTCCTTGCGCGATAGTGTAATTTAAACCCTCCTGGCTCCTGAACTATTCCGGTCGGTCTTAAATGCACGAATCGGTAAGCAAAGCATATGGCGCGGGGGGGGGGGGGGGGGTGGGGCGTAGCACTATACGAATATATTTAATATTTTAAGCATACTTTTGAGGAATATACGGCGACCACATATCGTTCAGGTCAACGGGACAGATATTCGTCACTGTTTCTTTATTCACTATGTTTTTAATTCCCTACCTTAAGATGGAGATGCGCGTTTTGCATAAATAGAGCCAGCTATGGCAAGAGATTCTCAACAAAGTATTTATCTGGATCTATCTGGCAAAAAATATTGAATTTCACATATGATCATCTTCATTGTATGTAGGATCTGAGCAGTTATTAAGAGACAACAAAAACAATGGATTTTAATACATTTGAGAGGTTGAAATAATATTTTCCTTGTTGTCCCATTAGGTACCAAAAACTTCTAGAATAATTAATCTATATATATAAAACCCGTCGTCTGTGTGTGTGTGTGTGTGTGTGTATCTGTCTGTGTGTGTATAACTCGGTCACGCTTTTGGCGCGTTTATAACTTTTTAACCATGCGTCTAATGTGACCCAAATTTGTACCACTGCCTATAGTGTGTCATAAAAGGTGACTCACCAAATTTCACGCCGATTGGTCCGAGCAAACCTGAGATCTAACATGGTCCCCAAATGCGGTATCTGCACTCAAGTAGACACTATTTCTTATGACGTTTGTCCAAATGACGTCATTGACGTCGAACGCAAACCAACACTTGCTTTGCTATTGTAGGCGAAACTTCCATGCGCTCAACCAAAGAGTTGTTGGAAATAAGCGCTAATTGTATGTGTCAGTTCAGGTACATTGTGAATTTAGATAACGAATGTTGATTTTGTCGCGGAAGTGCATGTATAGTGGGGTGTAGTCAAGACTCGAACGTTCTACCGTCGTTGGGAATGGGTGGATGTAGTGGGGTCAAGACTCGAACGTTCGTCGTTGGGCATGGGTACTAATTCTAATATGGTATTTGATTCTATTTTAATTTGCCAGTTGGGTTTGAACATAAGTAAATAATGCTGTATTTGATACGAAAGTTGTGCATTGAGTGTGGTATCGAAGGAGTACCAGTATACATGGGAGATGGCGAATGGACAGTCTGACCTCCCGCCAGTGGGTACCGTGAACTCAGTAAATTCGCCAAACTCAGTTAGAAAAATCACATTCTCGGGACAGGCCTAATAATAGGGCCTATAGTGTAAGTAATACTGCCGACGCTAATTAATGTTCTTTTAATCTTTCGGTTGAGTGCAAATCTGATAAAAGAATAAATGTTTAAAAGATCACAATGTGCGCGAAGCTCACGCAGTTTAAATTCATATAATGTGCGCGAAGCTCACTACGAGGCTGCAGACCCCTCCCCGCTAAATAAAGGTTCCGAATAGAGTCTGTTTCAGTAAGTAGGCCCTATAGATAAAGTAAAATATCTTGATTGTTGCGTTCCATATGTGCATGCATATATATACGTGGGTTGGGGAGATGATGTTGGGGGCAAAAATACAGTTTTATTGAAATAAAGTTTTCATACAAATGGGCCGCGCAATGCATGGCGTGTGATCATTAGGCCGCATGCATAATACAGGTTCCAAAGGGGGTTAAAATGTGCTGCAAGCTCCCTATATGTGCGCGAAGCTCACGCAGTTCAAGATCATATATAATGTGCGCGATGCGCAGAAAGGGGCTGTAGACCCCTCCCCGCTGAATAAAGTCTCCCGAATTGAGCCTGTTTCAGTATAGATAAAGTACAATATTTTGATTGTTGAGTTCCATATGTGCATGCATATACATGGGTTGAGGAGATGAGAGTGGGGGTAAAAAATACAATTTTATTGAAAAGTGTTCATACAAATGGACCGCACAGTGCAGGCGTGTGATAATTAGGCGGCATGCGGAATACAGGTTCCAAAGTGAGTCCGTTCAAAATGTGCAACAAGCTCCCAAATGAAGGCTCCTGAATTGAGTATGTTTCGGTTGGTGCATAGTAGTATTTAAATAATATACTGCTTTTGTTTCGTGCAATATGTGCATGCGCATATGTAGACTGGGTGTGTAGAAATACAGTTTTAGTGAAATAAAGTGTTCCAACGCGCATCCAGTAACAAAAAAAGAGAAGCATGACCATTCCATGTGTCCATGAAAGCGGACACTAGAAAATGACAAAGAACATTTATATACCCGTCATTTTGTGACGGGCAACCCCCTAGTCTATATATATAAAACCCGTCGTCTGTGTGTGTATGTGTGTGTGTGTATCTGTCTGTGTGTGTATAACTCGGTCACGCTTTTGGCGCGTTTATAACTTTTCAACCATGCGACCAATGTGGCCCAATTTTGTACCACGACCTACAGTCTGTCGTAAAAGGTGACTCACCAAATTTCACGCCGATTGGTCAAAGCAAACCTGAGATCTAGCATGGTCCCCAAATGCAGTATTTGCACTCAAGTAGATACCATTTCTTATGACGTTTGTCGAAATGACGTCATGTGACGTCGTACGCAAACCCAAACTTGCGTTGCTATTGTATTGACGAAATTTCCATGCGCTCTACCAAATCGTTGTTGAAAATGGGCGCTATAATTTAATTGTCAGATCAGGTTGATTGTGAATATAATTAATGCATGTTGCCTTTGTCGTGGAAGTTCATGGGTGTAGAGTCGAGACTAGAACGTTCTATACCGTTGTTGGAAATGGGTGCTAAATGGTCTTAATATGCCACTTCAGTGAGAATATAAGTAATTGATTGTCTCTTTGTTATGAAAGTTGTGCATTGTGTGTGGAATCGAAGACGGCAAATTGATAAATAACGTTTTATACAATATAAAGATGGACGCGAAGTGGGCAAATGGGCCGCAGTACAAGGGCCCATGGCCTTAGGCCTATACGCTTCTGAATAAAAGCTCCCGAAGGGAGCCTGTTTAAGATCATAATGCATGTGCGCGAAGTGCACAGAGGGACTGCAGACCACTCGGTCGCTGAATAAAGGCTTTGTTTCAGTTACTGGAATATATATAATAGTAATAAAGAACTATACGTTGATTTTGTTGCATTCCATATGCGCGTGCTTATATGAGGCCCCCACCCCCACCCCCACCCCTGGAATACGGAATACCACTTAACACAGAGGGTGGAATACGGAATACCAGTTAACAGCCATATGGAATACGGAGTACCAGTTAAGATCAGATAAGATAATTTATTGATGATAAAAGGATCTAAAAGGCAACATGATAGTAAAACGCCGGTTATTCCGCAGTCTCCACCTCTAAATTGATCTAAAATGACGATGATCGACGATCTGTATGTCAAACCGTGAATTTATTGTGACAAAAATCGCATTTATATTATTATTATGATCATTTTTGGAAGGTCGGCGTACGAATACCGGTATTTTTGGAATACCGAATACCTCCTAAGAGAGGGACCGGAATACGGCGTACCTCATAACAGGGCATGGAATACGGCGTTATTTTTGGAAGGTCGGCGTACGAATACCGGTATTTTTGGAATACCGAATACCTCCTAAGAGAGGGACCGGAATACGGCGTACCTCATAACAGGGCATGGAATACGGCGTTATTTTTGGAAGGTCGGCGTACGAATACCGGTATTTTTGGAATACCGAATACCTCCTAAGAGAGGGACCGGAATACGGCGTACCTCATAACAGGGCATGGAATACGGCGTACGAATATATAGATTATGATCATTTTTGGAAGGTCGGCGTACGAATACCGGTATTTTTGGAATACCGAATACCTCCTAAGAGAGGGACCGGAATACGGCGTACCTCATAACAGGGCATGGAATACGGCGTACGAAAAGGGGGTGAGGGCCTCTTATATGTGGGTGATAGTGGAATCTACAGTATTTTTTTTTGGTGAAAAAAATGTTCCCGAGCATGTGCATGCATGTATGTGGGCTAGGATGGGAGTACAGTTTTATTTCAATAAAGTGTTCCCACGCGCCTCCGGTGAAAGATAAGTATGACAAATCCATTGCTGATATAGAAATGATAATGTGTTCATGACCGCGGAGACGAGAAAGTAACGAAATACATTTATATACCCGTCATTTTGACGGGCAACCCCCTAGTCTATATATATAAAAACCCGCCGTCTGTGTGTGTGTGTGTGTGTGTGTGTGTATCTGTGTGTGTGTGTATAACTCGGTCACGCTTTTGGCGCCTTTATAACTTTTCAACCATGCATCCAATGTGGCCCAAATTTGTACCACGACCTATAGTGTGTCATAAAATCACGCAGATTGGTCAAAGAAAACCTGAGATCTAACATGGTCCCCAAATGCAGCATTTGCACTCAAGTAGACACTATTTCTTATGACGTTTGTCAAAATGACGTCATTGACGTCGAACGCAAACCAACACTTGCTTTGCTATTGTAGGCGAAACTTCCATGCGCTCTACCAAAGCGTTGTTGGAAATAGGCGCTAAATTAATGTGTCAGTTCAGGTTCAGTGTGAATTTAGGTAACGAATGTTGATTTTGTCGCGGAAGTGCATGTATAGTGGGTTGTACATAGAGTCAAGACTCGAACGTTCTACCGTCGTTGGTAATGGGTGGATGTAGTGGTGTGCAGAGTCAAGACTCGAACGTTCGTCATTGGGAATGGGTGCTAATATGGTATTTTAATTTGCCAGTTGGGTTTGAACATAAGTAAAGAATGCTGTCTTTGATACGAAAGTTGTGCATTGGGTGTGGAATCGAAAAAGTACCGGTAAACACGGAAGATGGCGAATGGACACAGTCTGACCTCCCGCCAGTGGGTACCGTGAACTCAGTAAATTCGCCGGAAATCAGTTGTAAAAAGCACATTCCCGGAACAGGCCTAATAATAGGGCCTACGGTGTAACCAATACTGCCGACGCTAATTAATGCTCTTTTAATCTTTCCGTTGAGTGCAGGCCCCTCCCCCGCTAAATAAAGGTTCCGAATTGAGCCTGTTTCAGTTAGTATAGATTAAGTAAAATATCTTGATTGTTGCGTTCCATATATGTGCATGCATATACGTGGGTTGGGGAGATGATGGGGGGGGGGGCAAAATACAGTTTTATTGAAATAAAGTGTTCATACAAATGGGACACGCAGTGCAGGGCGTGTGATCAATAGGCTGCATGTTGAATACAGGGTTCGTTTAAAATGTGCTGCAAGCTCCCTATACATGTATGTGCGCGAAGCTCATGCAGTTGAAGATCATATAACGTGCGCGAAGCGCAGAAAGGGGCTGTAGGCCCCCCCCCCTCTAAAAAAAGATTCCGAATTGAGCCTGTTTCAGTTAGTATAGATAAAGTAAAATATTTTGATTGTTGCGTTCCATATATGTGCATGCATATACGTGGGTTGGGAGATGATGGGGTGGGGGTCAAAATACAGTTTTATTGAAATAAAGTGTTCATACAAACGGGCCGCGCAGTGCAGACGTGTGATCATTAGGCGGCATGCTGAATACAGGTTCCAAAGGGGGTCCGTTCATAATGTGCAGCATGCAAGCTCCCGAATGTAGGCTCCTGAATTGAGTATGTTTCAGTTGGTGCGTAGTATTTAAATAATATACTGATTTTGTTTCGTTCAATATGTGCATGCGCACATGTGGACTGGGTGTACATAGAAATACAGTTTTAGTGAAATAAAGTGTTCCAACGCGCATCCAGTAACAAAAAGGAGAAGCATGACCATTACATGTGTCCATGAACGCGGAAGATTGCGAATGGACGCAGTCTGACCTCCCGCCAGTGGGTACCGTGAACTCAGTAAATTCGCCGGAACTCAGTTAGAAAAAGCACATTCCCGGGGCAGGCCTAATAATAGGGCCTACAGTGTAAACAATACTGCCGACGCTAATTAATGCTCTTTTAATCTTTCGGTTGAGTGCAAATCTGATAAAACAATAAATGTTTAAAAGATCACAATGCGCGAAGCGCACGCAGTTTATGTGCGCGAAGTTCTCAAAGGGGCTGCAGGCCCCTCCCCCGCTAAATAAAGGTTCCGAATTGAGCCTGTTTCAGTTAGTATAGATTGAGTAAAATATATTGATTGTTGCGTTCCATATATGTGCATGCATATACGTGGGTTTGGGGAGATGATGGTGGGGGGGGGCAAACATACAGTTTTCATAAAAATGGGCCGCACAGTGCAGGGCGTGTGATCAATATGCTGCATGCAGAATACATGATCCAAAGGAGGTCCGTTTAGAATATGCTGCAAGCTCCTTATATGTGCGCGAAGCTCACGCAGTTTAAGATCATATAATGTGCGCGAAGCGCAGGAAGGGGCTGTAGGCCCCTCCCCCTCTAAATAAAGATTCCGAATTGAGCCTGTTTCAGTTAGTATAGATAAAGTAAAATATTTGTATTGTTGCGTTCCATATGTGCATGCATATACATGGGGTTGGGGGTAAAAATACAGTTTTATTGAAATAAAGTGTTCATACAAACGGGCCGCGCAGTGCAGGTGATTATTAGACGGCATGCTGAACACAGGTTCCAAGGGGGGGTCCGTTCAAAATGTGCAGCAAGCTCCCGAATGAAGGCTCCTGAATTGAGTATGTTTCAGTTGGTGCATAGTATTTAAATAATATACTGATTTTGTTTCGTTCAATATGTTCATGCGCATATGTAGACTGGGTGGGTAGAAATACAGTATAAAGTGTTCCAACGCGCATCCAGTAACAAAAAAAGAGAAGCATGACCATTCCATGTGTCCATGAAAGCGGACACTAGAAAATGACAAAGAACATTTATATACCCGTCATTTTGTGACGGGCAACCCCCTAGTCTATATATATAAAACCCGTCGTCTGTGTGTGTGTGTGTGTGTGTGAGGGTGTGTGTGTGTATAACTCGGTCACGCTTTTGGCGCGTTTATAACTTTTCAACCATGCGTCCAATGTGGCTCAAATTTGTACCACGACCTATAGTGTGTCATAAAAGGTGACTCACCAAATTTCACGCCGATTGGTCAAAGCAAACCTGAGATATAACATGGTCCCCAAATGCAGCATTTGCACTCAAGTAGACACTATTTCTTATGACGTTTGTCGAAATGACGTCATTGACGTCGAACGCAAACCAACACTTGCTTTGCTATTGTAGGCGAAACTTCCATGCGCTCAACCAAAGCGTTGTTGGAAATAGGCGCTAAATTAATGTGGCAGTTCATGTTCAGTGTGAATTTAGGTAATGAATGTTGATTTAGTCACGGAAGTGCATGTATAGTGGGGTGTTGGATGTACATGTAGTGGGATGCAGAGTCAATACTCGAACGTTCGTCGTTGGGAATGGGTGCTAATATGGTATTTAAATTTGCCAGTTGGGTTTGAACATAAGTAAAGAATGCTGTCTTTGATACGAAAGTTGTGCATTGAGTGTGGAATCAAAGGAGTACCGGTATATACTCGGAAGATGGCGAATGGACACAGTCTGGCCTCCCGCCAGTGGGTACCGCGAACTCAGTAAATTCGACGGAACTCAGTTAGAAAAATCACATTCCCGGGCCGGGACTAATAATACAGTGTAAACACTACTGCAGACGCTAATTAATGCTCTTTTTAATCTTTCGGTTGAGTGCAAATCTGATACAAAAAAATGTTTAAAAGATCAAAATGTGCGCGAAGCGCACGCAGTTAAAGATCATATAATGTGCGCGAAGCTCACAAAGGGGTTATAGGCCCTCCCCCGCTAAATAAAGGTTCCGAATTGAACCTGTTTCAGTTAGTATAGATAAAGTGAAATATATTGATTGTTGCGTTCCATATGTGCATGAATATACGTGGGTTGGGGAGATTGGGGTGGGGGTAAAAATACAGTTTTATTGAAATAAAGCGTTCATACAAATGGGCCGCGCAGTGCAGGGCGTGTGATCATTAGGATGCATGCTGAATACCCTACAGGTTCCAAAGGGGGTCCGTTTAAAATGTGCTGTAAGTTCCCTATATATGTGCGCGAAGCGCACGCAGTTTAAGATCATATAATGTGCGCGAAGCGCAGAAATGGAATGTAGGCCTCTCCCCCGCTAAATAAGGCTCCCGAATTGAGCCTGTTTCAGTTAGTATAGATAAAGTAATATATTTTGATTGTTGCGTTCCATATGTGCATGCATATACATGGGTTGGGGAGATGGGGTGGGGGTAAAAATACAGTTTTATTGAAATAAAGAGTTCATACAAACGGGCCGCGCAGTGCAGGTGATTATTAGGCGGCCTGCTGAATACATCAAAATGTGCAGCAAGCTCCCGAATGAAGGCTCCTGAATTGAGTATGTTTCAGTGAATTGGTGCATAGTATTTAAATAATATACTGATTTTGTTTCGTTCAATATGTGCATGCGCATTATGTGGACTGGGTGTGTAGAAATACAGTTTTAGTGACATAAAGTGTTCCAACGCGCATCCAGTAACAAAAAGGAGAAGCATGACCATTCCATGTATCCATGAACGCGGACACTAGAAAATAACAAAGAACATTTATATACCCGTCATTTTGTGACGGGCAACCCCCTAGTCATTTCACACAAAACTCCAATCATCAAATAGCTTATTGTCTTGGCTCTATGGGAGGAGGCTTCAATTGTATCATAATGTGGAGTTAGATTTGTAATTGCATGATATAGTGTTATACCCCCATATACTACACTGTAAGAAATGCGGACGCATTACGCGTAACTTTGTGTTCTACACAGAACACGTACATGTTCTAGGTAGAACACGTACCTGTTCCACACAGAACACATAGCCTACGTGTTCTCTCAGTGTTCTGACATGGAACGCTACCGTTCTCACTGAGAACACTAGTGTTCTGTTTTGGAACACTAGCGTTCTAGTTCATGGCATCCTATTGAATATGGTCCATTGGTGTCCAGTCAAGTACTTTATTATAAATATTACTCATACGCAACGTTGAAAAACGTTGTTTTCATACACATGTCATATATATGCATGAGACTGCAATTTGGTTTCAGTTAAATAGCCTCCGTTCAAAGTCACAGTTGCATTTCTGGACATCAGTGTTAATATTTTTCTGTTCCCTTATTGCTTGCTATCAATGTGTGTTTAGACATAGCAAAACGGAAGTCATTTCTTAAGTATTGAGCATTTTAGGCAGCAACGCATGATATATTCCGTGGACATGGAACACTAGTGTTCTATATTAGAACACACGTGTTCTGTTCCAAAGAGGGAGTCAGAACACTAGTGTTCTAACATGAGAACACTAGTGTTCTATGGCAGAGTTGTGAAACGTGTATGTCTCTTGACTTATATAGACTACAATTGGTTTGAATTTTATAGCGTATTTATAACTTGTTAGTAACACGACGCGAAATCCGATTTAATTATTTTGGTGCAGGCCTATAGCATTTTCCAACAAAGGTGGACTGATGATTCCAATCTGTTATCATAGGCGTACGGGCAGGTTTGGCTGAATTAAATCGGCCGATTTAAATCATTGATTTAAATCAATGATTTTTTTTTTAAATCATTGATTTAAATCAAAACAATACTCTGTGCAGAAAACTTTAAAAAACAACAAACAATAGTTCACAACATGTTTACAACCATTTTAATGCAATTAATTCAAGAGCACTTTTTGACAACCAAAGTAAAGTATTAATCAAGTATATGTGCTATTTAAATCCGAACATGTAGGCCTATGGAAACGGCGTTTCAAATTCTAAATAATTTCCCGGCCATTTGTTTTCGACATTCGCACCGGTTGCCAAACTTTGGTAGCACCGATTCTAGACATGCGCAGTGGCACCGATTACAGTCAAAGGAATCGGATTGGCAGACAGACGATAGCCGAGGAACTGGCGCCATATTCAGTTCGTTTGTTTTGATCTCGACGTTGGACGTTTATTCTATTTGGGATTTTAAACTTCACAACATGTATTTTCCCGAGCATTTCTGTTGATTTTGTGACACAATATGTCTACGTTTTAGTCCAAATTGTTACTCCGAACGATTTGATCATAACAAATTAACATTAATGATTAACAAAAGTCCTTCAAAAGTCCTTCAATTTACCGACTTTGTAACTTTCAGTTTGATTTGAGACTAAATATCTTGAAAAATGTGATGTGTGACTGGCTCTGGCATTGGGTTTTGTTTGCTACATGTACCTTTGAAGTTTGATACAAGCATGTTTCCACTCCACCGGGGGCACCCTGGGACCACCAGTCATAATAATGGTGTTGACAGTCACACTGTTATGTCGCTTGATGATTCACAGCCAAATTTCATGTTTAATATGTGCGTATATGAAACAGAGGATTTTGATACCTTCAAGAAGCACTATGTTAGAAAACATAAACATGATCCTCATTTTTATGTAACATGCACAATTGGGCATTGCAATTATTCTACAAAAATATGGGGGAATTACAGAGTACATGTTCACAGAAAGCACAGCGAACATAGCCAGCAAATAGAGCAAAGTAATGTTTCTTTTGAACTTGAGGATGATACTAGTAGTCGGCCTGGTCTTGAATGTGAAATTGGGGAAAGCATTTTGCAAAGAACATCTCCCATGCCAATTTGGTTCAATGCAATGTTCGCTCTCGGGTTAGAAACTCGACATAACTTGTCACAGTTAGCTATTGATTATGTTATAACAACATCTAAAAGTTTGGTTGAAAGTCACATTAACTATGTCAAAGAACAAATAAAACAACAATTAGTTGGCATGAATGTAGAGACAGAGTTTCTTAATAACATTGCCACTGACACATGTCTTGGGGATTTTTGTACAACTTACAAAAGAAAAACTTATTATAAGAAGAATATACCAACTTATGTCCAACCAGAAGAAGTTGTGCTTGGTACTAGATTTGTCAAAAAAAATGGGATTATAAAACACATTCCCAGAATTGGTTACATAGTGCCATTGAAGTCAAATTTACATAATTTGTTACAAATGCCAGAGGTTTGGAAATATGTCAAAAACTCACACAACACTGATAATTCAACTTACATGTATGACATTTGTGATGGGTCTGTTATACAGACTGACCCCTTATTTTTATCTGACCCAAGTGCAATTCAGATTATTCTAAACTGTGATGAAATGGAGGTTGTGAATCCACTTGGTTGTCATGTCAAAAAACATAAGCTCCTGATATTTTACTATACAATTGCTAACATCCCTCCAGAATTTAGGTCAAAGCTGCATGCAATTCAGTTGCTTGCTATATGTAAATCAGTTGATATGAAACATGACCAGGCTGATAGCAAGCTTTTATGTGATTTTATTAACACAGTGAATGAATTATCTACAACTGGGATTGAGCTAAATTTGCACGGAGTCAATCATCTGATAAACGGAAAGTTGGTATGCGTAGTTGCAGATACACTGGCAGCCAACTGGATAGGCAAATTCAAAGAAGGTGTATCGTTTGCATTGAAACCTTGTAGAAAATGCAATATCGAAAAGGACCAAATTAGACACAAACTTGTTGAACGTCAATGCATTTTGAGAACACAAAAGTCCCATCTTGATAATGTTAATGATTTGTCTAAAGTTAGCGACAAAGCCAAGAAATATTGGAGTAAGGTTTGGGGTATTAACGGCGAAAGCTGTTTGCTCAAAATATCAAGCCTAAATTTAGTTCATGCTCTTGTGAATGACCCCATGCATGTTCTTTTAGAAGGTGTTGTAATTCATGAAATGGCACAACTTCTGTATAATTTTATCTATGTTAAGAAATTCTTCACACTGCAATTTCTGAATGATGAGATCAGTGGCTTTTGTTACTCTTATTTGCATTGTGGTGCAAAACCTCAGGTTATAGAGAAACATCACCTGGATGGTACAGGTAGAGTGAAACAAAGTGCATCAGCTATGTGGACATTGTTGCAAGTTTTACCTTTTATAATTGCAAGGAAGATACCAGCTGGTGATTCCAATTGGACAAATTATTTGAGACTAATGCAGATTGTAATATTTTGTCTATCCACTTACTGTTCAAGGGACACAGCATATTATCTCAAAGTTTTAATAGCAGAATATCTCCACAATTTCCAAGAACTGTACCCAAGGGCTTCATTTATTCCAAAAATGCATTACATGATCCATTATCCCAGCCAGATGCTGTACTTTGGCCCCTTGCGACACCAGTGGTGCGTGCGATTTGAAGGGAAAAATGGCTATTTTGCGAACAAGCAATATAAAAATTTCTAAAATTTGCCTTTCACAATGGTAAATCGTCATCAACTATACATGGCTTATATGCAAATGGGACATGAAAATGGTAGGTCTAGTAATTACTTGTCTGCTGGTGATCAGGTTGGCAATGGATCTGAGATAAACTTTAGAGAAATTCACCCAGAACTGGCACATCCACTTGAAGTTTTGGTATTACAGACAGTCAGCAGTGTTTATTCAGCGACATCTGTTACTATCCATGGTGTACAATATAAGGAAGGGTGTGCCTTAGTTTTAGAGTATGATGAAGAAGATCCAGTATTTGGTATTCTCTTGGAAGTAATTGTTCTTGATCATGTCAAATTTTTTATTGTGGAAAAGATGGAGTCAACATTTGATTTGCATGTGTTATCATATAGGCTTCGTGGAACAGGTGAGAAATCCATTGTTCCATATCTGTCTTTGAATTTCAAATGGACCCTTAGTGTTTATAAATATGGGGGGCAAAATGTAGTTATGAATGTCAACAGTCATTCACTTGCCTATCTATTCTGATACATGTACATGTGCTACTGTATTTGTAAAAAGGTCCTTATTGTGGCAATGTGTCGTCATATATTTCACATAATCTGCATCATTTAACAAGTTGGTAGGCACAAATTGAGAACAATCCTTATTAATGTGAATCAGACAATCAAACCTTAATCCAGAATATAC
Source organism: Siphonodentalium dalli (assembly GCA_032622095.1). Classification (NCBI taxonomy): domain Eukaryota; kingdom Metazoa; phylum Mollusca; class Scaphopoda; order Gadilida; family Siphonodentaliidae; genus Siphonodentalium; species Siphonodentalium dalli. The sequence continues at coordinate 196,260,193 of CP136066.1, read as the reverse complement.
AGTGTATCAACTGAATATGTGAAGCGATAACTGTAGTTGGCTCAATTTTGCCATAAACTGTTCGAAAGCATTTTTTACATGTAAATAAATTGTCGAACTTACAACCAGACAGGTACATGTGCATGTATAGTAGTCAAGAAAATTTAAGATTACGTCAATACACTGTAAATGTACATGTATGTCATGAATTGTGTTGGAATTCCTGTAATGGGCTAACGTGCTTGCGAGTTATAATCTGGCTGGGCTTTCCCTTAAACTGCTGGACCATGGCACTGCCCTAATACACGATTTCCTTCACAAGATTGAATTCATTCTTTGAGTCAGCACTCTCAGCCACTCTGCATTATTTGTACATGTACACAAGCTGCGAAATACGGTACCGGTCATTTCAAAAATGAGGTTCACAGAAGGTGAATTTTTGACAAAGCTGATGAAGATATGGTTCCCATAACGTTAATTTTATGATACTATAGCGTTCTTTACAGGGTAGCATAATAAAATTCACCTTCTGGGAACCTCAATTTTGAAATGACCGACACCATATTTCGCAGCTTGCATGTACACGTATTGATCTACAATGTATTATGTACATGTATAATGTACATGTATACAGCATGGTAAAATATTGGCAACCAAGCTGCAGGTGACATTTTAGTAAATTTACAGAGCAGTGTCTGTTACTTGTGTCTGGTCTGTTACATGTAAGCAGTTATGAAAATAGCAGAATGCCTGGAAATGGTACATGTAACAAAATGGATTGTTTTATATACATGTGAAAACAAAAATGATTGAAGTACATGTATGTCATGTATCATGAAGCCCACTGCATTTAGTAAAACATCACATTATTAGTGAAATGCTCTGGATTTAACCTGGTGTTATATTATTATACTAAAATTACTAATTGATTTTACAACTTACATGTATATGTACATGTGATATCTGAATTATTCTCTGCTTTGCTGCAATAGAAACATGCCAGTGTTCAAGGTTTGGAATTCAACCAGAGCTACGAAGAAGTTTATATCCGCATCAAATATTGCTGAATTAATCACCAAAGGTAAGTATTTAATAATTTATGTGCATCAAGCCTGATTATAACTGAAAAATTTGTGCCTGTCAAAATGACAGGTACATTTCAATTTGAGCCTGTCATTTGAAAATCGCGATAAAGCACTATACATGTATTGTTTCTAATGGCTGTGGTTAGTGAATAATGAATCAAAATAGCTATAGTTAATTACCGGTACTAATATTGCCTATAAGCAAATTATTCAAGTTGAGTCATTTCATTACCAGTTTTCATATTGTTGGGCCCCGTGGGGACTCCGGGGAGCATGTTTGAACATGTTCCACAGTAAGTTGTAACATTTTCGAACATGGAGCAAGAATAGATCCTCGGACGTTAAACCCTAACTAAACAAACAAACAAATTTCATATTGTTGGAAGTCTTTCGAACTTCAGCAATTCGGTATGAGATGTGGTCTCATGTAAGCAGGGACGTGGCGACAGGGGGGGTTTGTGGGGGGGGTGTCTCACCCCCCCCCCCCAACTTTGGTCAATATTTTCAATAGTTGGAAATTTCATACCTGAAACAAAATTAGTTGGAAATTTCACACCAACAATAGCTTGAAGTTGTTCTTGTAGTTTGCTTTTCCAACAAATTATTAAGGGTGAATGTGTTGTTTTTAGACCAACAATTGCATATTTTCCGACTTTTGGTCGAAATTTTGTACTGAAATAGTCATCAGTTGGAAATTTTCCAGTCTTTGGGGTAGTGTCAGGTTCGAAATTTCCAACTCTTAGAAAGCTTGTGTTCTGTTCCTGCCCCAGTGGCCAGTCAAAAACTGCTAGTTAATTTAAGAAGACTATATTTTCCTACATCAGTTGGAAATTTTCAAACCTAAGGTAGTACGAGGGGGGTGTCATATGTTTGAAATTTCCAACTCTTGGAAAGCTTGAGGCTAGTCTAGATGCTAGGATTTTGCGATTTTCTTGTTCAGATTTCAAAATGTTCTCACTCCGGGCATTATGATCTGAAAAGATGGTCACCAGTTGGAAAATTTCCAACCAAAGCGGTACATGTGTGAGATTGGAAATATCCATGTTCCACAAGGAAAGCTTGATGCCATTCTAGATGTTGGGATTTTGGCATTTTCTTGTTCATAATTAAAAAAAAATTCTCACATCGGGCCGAACCATGGTTAGACTACTAGATGTTAGGGTTTTTGCATTTTTCAGGTTCAGATCTGTAAATTTGTTCATAGTGTGCATATATAATCTTGGTTTTGTTCCTCAATATGTCTATAATAACCATAAGAGCCACTCAGAATAAGCTACCAGGAGTGCAAGGGGCAAATTTTGGGTGTAAGGGGGGGGGGGGTGCAACTGGAATTCCGCAAAACTTCAGTTTGGTCTGATTCAAGGGGGGGTGCAGTTGGAATTCTAAAGGTGGACACCCCCCAACGGAAACCCTCTAGCCACGTCTCTGCATGTAAGACAAGGACTCTTTAATAGGAGTCAAGGACTGAATGGTAAGTCCTGTACAGCTTGGCTCTTCCATCTTCCATAAATAATTTACAGTAAATTACTCTCCACAAAATGTATACCATACTGTGAATCAAGTTTAATTTCAAGTAACAAACAGTTAAACACAAAATTTTGTCCTGGTCACAATGACAGGCACAGTTTACAATTGGGGTGGACATTGGGGCATTTGTAAGCACCCACAAGGGGCTACTATAGGCTATCAGATTTATGACGTCATAGTAAAATTATAATACTATGCAAGGCATTTTTATACCGTGACAAGATTTCGGGCGAAAAAGTCACGTGCTTCCGGTTTATTGCGATTGGTGGAACACTGGGCTTGACCTATTTATTTCCGTTTTTCGCGATTGTTGACAGTTGATCAATACGGTTCTAGAGTGATGCCATATAGGCCTACCGGTATGGTATATGTAATTGCAATGATTATTGTTAACAAATAAACCAACGTCTTAAGGCATTAAAGGCTTTCAGCATTTAGATATGATCATATGATGTACATTTGTGTATAGCAATCTATGTGCCAATTAGGACTGTATTTCTGACGTAAAATCTGTGCGAACACAATATTTGCACATGAATATGCTAGTCTGTGGGTGCTTCATTACGTGGCACGTAAGGTCATATTACCTGTCAATGTCCTTGACAGGCTGCCAATAATCAGACTTGATGTGCATGTATGTATGTGAAAATATTATATCTTTTTGTCAAGTTTATAAAAACCAGGCCGATTTGGCTCAAATTTGGTTATGCAGCATCCTTGGGCAACAGGGGTTCACATTTGTTCATTTGGGGTTGGTACATAAATTATGGGCCAGAGATGTCAAGGCCATATACACATGTATGTAAGTCATGTATCTACAAGTACATGTTATTGCCAACATTTAGAAAACCAACTTCTCCAAAACTGGTGACCAATTTGGCATTTTTCGCTAAAATTTATAAGAAGCCTCAATGTTATTTGGGTGACTGGGGTTCAAATGTTTTCATTTGGGGCCGGCCCATAAATTAGTGGGCCAGATGTCCAGGTCATTTAAGTTTTCTGTCTTCTGTTTCCCACCATGCACTTATATTCCAGACTGCACTTTAATTCCAGACATGAAAGTACTTGATGAGAACAGTTTGCACGACATTTTTAATTTAATACATTGTATATTGAAATTTCTTTTTTCATTTCAGCTGCAGGGAAGCTACAGTTGAATTCGGATCGGGCCAAATTAGTTTTGGACATCGATGGGACGGAGGTAGAGGACGATGAAATTCTAGGTGAAATCGGGCCGGGGAACGTTATGCTGCTCCTGGAGGCGGACGAAGAATGCCAGAAGTGGTACATCATGTGGACACACCAGCGACATCGACGTCTGGAAGCAGCTCTGTGGAGGAACATGGTAATTCCTCCACTGTGGAGGCTTCTGGTACCGGTAATTCCAACCAGAGTGCTGCACAACCTGCAGGTGCAGAATACTCTTCTGGATTTGGTAGTAAGTGTCATAGTCATTAGGCTGTAGTTTGTGTGTACATGTACATGTATGTCAAAGTGGGGGAGGGGGTACATGTATACATGTTCTTTATATGGGTGGAGTATTATAATATTACATAGGATCTCAAATGCGTGTCAGAATTATTACATAATTTTATATGCATTATACGGAATTTATCAACCGAGTTCACTAAATTGGATATGAGCCGAGTTTTACCGAGGCTCAAATCGAATATAGTGGACGAGGTTGATAAATTAATTATAAAATAGAACGAATTTGAGATACTTTTTATCACATGAAAAAGATAAACGCGAGCAAGTCACACACAGGGTGAAGTGACGTCATCGCACGTGATCATATTTAGGGCTGCCGCGATTATTCGATTAATCGACTAACCCTCGGCAAGTGTGATAATCGAAGGTTATTAATTTTCGTCGACGATCGTCGGATGGTATGGTTATGTATGTATGCGCTGATAACATATCCTGAAGCAATCATTAACGTCGAAAATGCAACTAAAATGCGGCAGGGTGAGGGATCTGATATGAACATGAACTCATAGACGACAGAAACCTTTGATCTCTCGCGGCAACGAAATGTACATATACGCTGTCACAATCGTCGCCAGCCTGTTCGGTAGCGGCGCGCTTTGCCTTTGATCTTTTCGAAGCCGCAGTCGTGCACGCTTACTGTCGGTTTCAAAGAATTCAACACGTGAAATGGTCCTGTTTACGGATACACGTGACGTTGACAGTACGTGGGTGAAGCTGAACAGGTATTGGTTACAGTTAGGGCTGCCGCGATTATTCGATTAATCGACTAACCGTCGGCAAGTGTGGTAGTCGAAGGTTATTAATTTTCGTCGACGATCGTCGGATGGTATGGTTATGTATGTATGCGCTGATAACATATCCTGAAGCAACAATTAACGTCGAAAATGTAACTAAAATGCGACAGGATGAGGGTTCTGATATGAACATGAACTCATAGACAGCAGAAACCTTTGATCTGTCGCGGCAACGAAATGTACATATACGATATCACAATCGTCGCCAGCCTGTTCTGTGGCGGCGCGCTTTGCCTTTGATCTTTCGAAGCCGCAGCAGTGCACGCTTACTGTCGGTTTCAAAGAATTCCGCACGTGAATGTTATCCTAGAATCCAGTCCTACTAGTAGTATTGTTGTTTGGACTATTTTCGAGTGCTCCTTTTAGTTTATTGATCGTAATTAGGACCAATTACTAGTAGCGATCAGACAACGTGAATTGGTGTTTGTGTTATTATTTCTGAATACATTCGAGAAAATGGTAATGTATATAAACTATTCTGTTGTTTCATTTCTTTCTTGTAATTATTGAGTATTGGCAAGTCTTTTGACAAGTCTTCATGGGAAATTCCCTGGTGTTATAAGTCAGGAATGGTGACTACTGTACGCAGCCCATGATACCCTCAAATATCCGCCACTGTTTACATAAATTCCCGTTCAGTAACGCTAGTGCAAGTGCGTGTATTTGCCGGCTTTATTTCCCGCGTAAATTTGTGAAGCACGTGGTCTACCGAAATTCGTATCGGCGGCGAGTCTGTCGAGATTAGCTTTAAGCTGCGCAATTTAGTGGTCCGTGTGTGAAGTTTTTGATAATTGCTTCCATTGAATCATTTATACTGGCCAATATTTAACAGTAAGGACATGTTTATAATTATATTGGGTCGATATAGCGCATGAATACTCCCCAAAAATGTATCAATTTACTATCAAATAAAAGAAGGAACGCCGACAGTTTTAACTCTGGTCTGAAAGGATGTAAAGTATTTAGCGTAATTTTGCATTTATGTCTCGTTGTGCCTGAATGTATATATATACGATTAATCGACTAACCTTCGACTACAACGGACGATTAGTCGACTATGAAACCTGGTAGTCGTGGCAGCCCTAGTTACAGTTGTTTGTGTTATTATTTCTGAATACATTCGAGAAAATGGTAATGTATATAAACTATTCTGTTTCATTTCTTTCTTGTAATTATTGAGTATTGGCAAGTCTTTTGACAAATCTTCATTGGAAATACCCAGCTGTTATAAGTTAGGAATGGTGACTACTGTACTGTTACCAAAAGTAGGAAAATAAAAGCAAATATTGGTCCAAAAACAATAAATTCCCCCTAATTTGAAAATTAAACTACAAGAACAATTTCAACCTATTGTTGGGGTGAAATTTCCAACTACTGTTGTGTCAGGAATGCAATTTCCAACTGTTGAACATTTTGACCAAAGTTGGGGGGGGGGTGAGAAACCCCCAATCCCCTATCGCCACGTCCATGTATACATGTACGAGTAGCTACGCACGTAGCTAAGAGTGTATACAGATTCACGACACGAATATCTACTATATAGCTACGCCCGTGGAGAGCATATCCCACTATAGTACAAAACCTAGGAACTTTTTGATGTTCTGACCCCTTCTGACAGGGAACTTTATAAAATTGTACAGACATGGCAGGGAATATATTTCTTTGTTTATATTTGTTCCTAGATAATCCACTTCAAAGTATGGGGCGGTCCCAGCTCGAAATTGCATGCTTTTTAGCGACTTTAGTGAGCCGATATCGAAGAAATCATAGCATTCATTACCCTGGAGAAATTCCATAATTGTAAGCGATACAAAGTCACGAACATCCTAAAATTTCAAGTTGTGCCCTTTAACTACTGTAGTGATGTACATTATTAAGTAAGATATAATAACTAAGAATAACTAAGAAATATGTTCCCCGCGTTATATTTAAGACTTTATAAGGTTCCCTGTCAAAACTTCGAAAAGTTCCAGTTTGTACTTGTGGAATATGATCTCTGCGGGGGTTAGTCTTGACCACATATTATTGACATGACCTGTTGATCTATACCTCGACCTCGCGACCTTGTTGACATACTTATTATAACTTTTTAAACTCTGCAAACCTGGCAATTCACACGAGAAATGAGCGTTATCCCAGTATTTAAGATCAACACCGATAGGGACTGTTCATTATCACAGGCTGGTTGGATCTTGTTGGATGCCCAGGTATAGTAGCACATGTGCAGTTCACAGTGACCTTTGTAGAAAACAATGTTTACATAAAATAAATATGTAGTAAAGGGCAGACAATCGCTGGTACCTGATTCCGTAAAATCGTTGAATTTCTAACTTACTGCAGCGATTATGGCCGCGTAAACTGCATTGTCGCTTGTTTTTCTTCTTCCAAAAGTGATTCAAAACCTCTTGCACTGTCAAATGCAGTGGTATATGTTCAGAACAAAACTTATGTATACGTTGAAGTGATAATATTGCTTTTTTTCACGAATAAGAAAGAGAAAACATAATGTTGTACATTTCCTTATGTAATAGCAGATGTATAGTAAATAAGGCTACTCTATATTTACCATGACGCTGTGACAGTATTCCTTAAGGTGGTGTTTTTTTGGGCATTTATCATCGCTTCAAAAGTTCAGAACGCATATACACGCAGTTGCGTTTGTGTGACAATCTATAAAAATCATCAGGTTTGGGAATTTCCAACTGTTATTACTTTTCCATAAATATCGACCAATCAGAAATATGGTCATATCCACCCCCCCCCCCCCCGATTAATGGCGATTCGAGGCATCTCGTTTGTTCGCCGCATAACATTTATATTAATTCAAAGTATACAAAATGTTTATATCGACATCCCACTGCATTGTAGATGGTAAGGAGGGTTTCTATCCTATTTGGAAGAAGAAATATACGCAACAATACCGTTTACCTGACCATAATCGTTGCAGTAAGTCCGAAATTCAACGGTATTCACAACGCTATTCCGGCTTACCGGATATTGTCATCCCCTCAGGTGTTTATGCAAGGTATATTTTTTAATATTTTTTTCTACAAACTCCCCGTGACTCAGTTCAGTTCAATTCATTATTGGACCTTGTTGGATGCTCGGGTAGAATAACACAGTTCAGTTCAGTTCATTATTAACGTATTTCATAACGAAATAATTCAAATATGACACTTTTTGATCGGTCTGTTCTATAGAAGTCTGTATATCTACTGTGGTAATGTGTTTTCACTGTGGTCCGCGCCATTCAACGAAATAACGGGTGTAAGTTTACCTTATTCATATAATATGAACCTATGTGAATATTTAGGTCCAATGTGAACAAATTGCACAATAATATGATGCACAGTCGTATGTGGGTTAACTTTAACCTGCACCGATTTGCACCCGGTATATGTCAAAATGTACGATCACGCCATATATATGGCATATTTCATAATTCCAGAAAAACCGTTGGTATTTTGATTAGAAATATGATCTTGAATAACACTTAAATCGTTGTCATTTTCGTCTTATGAGACTCGAGAGCCTTATTGCAGGCGACGACAATATGTAGCTGCCAGCTGATTGGTGAATATATTTTCGACTTCTTTCTACTGTGTATAAATAAAACCACGTGCTATCAGCGCATGTTCTTATTTGTAAGCAACGGACCAGCCAATCGGTGAATATGAAGTTAATGCAAATAGGTTCATGCTGAATCTATATTTTAAATATAAACAAATTCATATCGGACTTATTTGATTCTGAAATAAGCCGAATGTGAACTTATATTTGTTATTCCTTTGAATGGCGTGGGCCACAGTGAAAACACATTACCTGGGCAAATATATAGGCTTGTATAGAATCTTATGCTCAAATAGTGCCATATTCGACTTATTTCGGTTTGAAATACGTTCATATTGAACCTATTTCGATCTCTAAATAGGTTCATATTGAGTAAATAATTCAAAATAACAGCATTAACCCTTTCAGTGCCAGGGGCCGATCTCATCGGCCCTAAGTTTACGGTCTGTAAAATGGGCCCTAAAAAATTAAAAAAAAATTAAAAAATGATTTTGTTTTTGTTATTATCGATTTTTGGAATCAGACCTCTAATATCATATTTAGTTTACAATGCATGCAGGAAAACAGGCTGAAATAAGATCGCTGCTCGTGTGTAACAATGCACACGTTGATTGTTAGCAGCTTTATTCACAACAGAGCTATTTGTTTAGAAGTACTAACATATTTATTGTGCAATGAATATATAGCTCAATAAAGTACAGTATAAGGCTATATTTATATATGTGATATGGCAACAGGGATTGGAGTATAAGTTATGTTTCAATCAATTTAGTTTATTGCGAAAGCTATGATTTAACACAGAACATGCAAAATATATATACATATATGTACAATAGCAGGAAACTATTTAGTGGCTATATAATCGTATACTCATGCCACAGCCATAATAACATAATATTTATACATCTCAATCCCGCTGGGTGAAGGCACGCCCATTCCCATTTTGTCACCCACATCGAATAATGCAGGGGAACAGTAGTTATAATTAACCCCGGTCTCAACAATTGGGATGTGTTTTGAAATGGGGAGTTTTTGCCCAGGCGGGTGGGGTCTCCAGTATCTCAGATTTTGGGCAATTCCTTAAAGGCACATTTAAGATATAATGATAATCTCCGCAATATACTAATATTTTCAATCGATAGAAGTATATAGAACTTTTCTTTGCTGGGATATTTCCAGTAATAGTCCGGGATATATTTGATTCGGATATCATTAAGGTGTGAACATTTAATTACAAAGTGGTATTCATCTCCTTTTCCGTCATTACATAATGTACAAACTCTGTCATTCTGTTTTGATTTTTTCCACCGTCCACTTTCTATTGGTAATCGATGATTTGATGTCCTAATCTTAACAATGCATTCGGCTAAATACCATGGAAGTTGAGTTAGATATCTTCTAATCTCCGGACGTACAGAAATACCACCATAGAAACCACCCCTTGATGATGTAGCTACATTTCCCAACCATTCCTGGTTAAACTGATCAATAAGTATGGACTTTATTCGTTTTATATCCGATTGTGTAAGATCCTTTCTGCTCATGAACATGGAGTTCTTTCCAGTATCTTGGAATGTCTGCTCTATAAATCGGAGCCATTTGAGGTCTCCACTGCGATGCTGATTTTGATAAACGGTCAGTATTAATGTACACATATTTTTGGCGATAATCGAGCCCTCATTCGACATTAGTTTCGACCAATACGTTAAGATTCTACATTTTATTTCAATTATTAAAGGATGGCGACCTAATTCTCCGTATACCATATAGTTAGGTGTACTTTCTTTCATACCCATGATTATCTTACAGAATTTGAGATGTACACTTTCGATTGATTTACAGGGTTCAAACCCCAAAACTTCACTGCCATATAATAATATGGGTGCGACCATCGTATCAAACAAATGAAGCATGATATCTACAGGTAGCTCTAATTTCCTTACTTTATTCAACAGTGCATACATCGCCTTCGTGCCAAGTTTGCACGTTTTTTTAATAGATCTACAAAATCTCCCATTAAAAAAAAAATTTACACCCAGATACACAAATTCCTTTACCGTTTCCAAAGGTTTACCATTGAATATAAATGTCGGTACAATCTTAGGTAATCTTTTACAGAAAATCACAACTTTCGTTTTTGATGAATTAACTTCTAGACCCCATGCGTCCGCATAATCACTAAATGCCTGAATCGCTCTGTGCATAGTTGCCTCGTCGTCTGTCATTAGTACGGTATCATCCGCATATAACAAACATAATATACCCACAAAGCATTTCAAATTGTCAAAAAATAGTTCATCGAGATACTTTAAATTTTCGACCGCACAGTTACTGATAAATTCCTGCAAGTCATTCACAAATAAGGAGAACAAAAAAGGAGACATTAATTCTCCTTGAAAAAGGCCTATGTTGCTGGCAAAAAAATCAGAACGTTCTTGTTCTTTTCTCACACATGTTTTTATCTGGCTATACATGTTCCTCACTACCCTGAACAATTTACCATTTATTCCATTTTGCAGCATTTTAAGAAATAATCCCTCTCTCCACACTATCGTATGCCTTTTTAAAATCTACAAATGCACAATAAAGTTTGCGCCCACTTACGAGATACATGTTAATGATACTGTGCATAATAAATACATTATCAACAGTTGAGTGTTTTTTCTTGAACCCTGTTTGGTTTGTACCAATGAGACCCGTTTCATCAGACAATTTTTAAAGTCTTCTATTCAAGATTGATGTAAACATCTTAGCGAAACAGCTCAATAAAGTTATCCCCCTATACGAATCAGGGCTCCCACGATCACCGCTTTTCTTATATATGGGCTGTATCATTCCAATGGCCCAATCTTTCGGGAAGAACCCGGTGTCCAATATCAAATTGAACATACCAATATACACTTCAATTAGTTCATCGACAGAGAATTTTAGGTACTCATTACATACATTATCTACACCTGTGGCTTTATTATGTTTAAGATTTGAGACAGCTTCCCGTATTTCCGCTTCGGTGATTTCATGGTTTAATATACTCATGTGTGATTCAGTAAATAGTTCATCTATATGTTCACCCAAATCTGCGTTCTCGTCATCGTCCTCGTTTAAGTTCTTAAAATGTTCGGCAAAACACTTTGTATCGGGACCGGATCTATTATCGCCCTTTTTGCCGTTATCGCTCACTAAAGTATTGAGCTTTTTCCAAAAGTCTGCGGTAGATCGACCATGAAAATGTCTCAAATTAGAGATTTCAGACACCCTTCTCTCTTTTATTTTCTTGTCCATCGTTTTTCTATAGTCGGTAGCCGCCTTACGGAACAACGATTTATTTGATTCTGTCTTGTCTGAATTATACCCGCGTTTAGTCTTATTAAAAAACTTTCGCTTTGTTCCACACTCGGTATCAAACCATGGCTTCCCCTGTCGGTCTCCGTTGCGCGCCCCAGTACCAACACTGGTCACACCGCATGTATTGGTCGCGGATTCAATTAGGATTGTCGTTATTTCTCCGCAAATCTCATTTATTGCTTCGCTATTTGTACCGTTGACACTCATGTCTCTAATTGCACATTTGACACCATTTACACGTTGAGTATTTATATTTCCTGCGTACTTCTGGCAGTGTTCGGATTTCCACCTCTTCGGTTTTGCTATAATTAAATTATTATTATAATAATCCCGCGTGTCATTCTTACTCGGTCTTGTGATCCCCAAAATACATAAATCAAGTTCTATGTGTATACCTCTATGTATATCAGAAAACAAGGAATTAAACTCGTTTACTTTAAAATTTCTTACATCGTGAAAAATGCCATTACTGCATATGGCGTAATCAATGACGCTTTTGTCACTACACGTTCGCTCCCCAATGCCTCTATCTTCTCCACATCTACCGTTCAAAACGACCAGGTTAGAATTAATACACATATCTATTAGTTTATACCCGTAGCAGTTTGCTTTTCCAGTGTCCTGGGAAACTCGCTTTGGAATCTCGCGCGTTCCATGAGGATGCTGAACTGCATCGTCACAAATGTAATTAAAAAACGACTCCCCTTCCGGTCCATCGATGACATAATCTAAGTCCCGTCTATCCACGCGCATAATATCACTCAAACAACTTATGCGAGCATTAAAATCCCCAACCAGTAGCGCCCCCTCAGTATCTCTGCGTATCCTTCTTATATGCAACTTATTGATGATCCTCTCCCCGTGTTCATTTGCTCTCATGGACATATAGTAAAGAGATGGTAGTGCTGATCAGAAAAGGATACATGTATATCAGGTTTAATTGGTTAAAGTAGTCAAAGATGTATACATAGCTTTGGACCTCCAAATTTAAGTAATGGTTAGAGCACAAGAATAGTTCTTTACCAGAATAAATCGAGTCGGAGACGAGATTTATTCTGGTAAAGAACTATTCGCGTGCTCTGATCTACTTAGAGCACAATTTACCGCACATATTGCGATTATCTCGAAATACGCAATTGATCGTGCGTTGAACACGACGTACAATCCGTGCGCTGGCCGAGATGAACACAATGACCCGTTAGCCACACCAATCATCGTGATTACCCATGCAGTGATCGCCGTTGAATGTGAATAAATATGTCCGAAGCGACACGGATTAACGTGTGACGCGTTTTCACAAACCAAGTCACTCGCAGATGTGTTTGGAAAGTCAAATGTGGAAGTCGCATGATTGTGTCTTACTATTATTATATACATTGTATAAGTGGATCATGAATTCCGAAGAAGTCTGTCTGCCAGAATGATGACATGGAATTTGGACCTGTAACCAACAGCCAACAACTTTTTGCCAAAGGTAATGCTGCACATCATTATTATGTGACAAACGTGTCGCCTTTTCAAGAAACTGTTTCGAAATTACTACCATAATAGTCCATTGGTTCCTCCAGATTCTCCAGATACAAGTTCTGTTGTTAGTTATATCGGATATGTGGAGCGCTATATAGTGAAGTGGTGATTCTGTTGGATTATTGGACATATCACTATTTAGTGGTTCTAAATGTAAATGTTAATTCGTTTAGTTTCATCGTTGGATTAGTGGTCCTGAGAATATTTTCGGAACTGGATTAGTTTTGTGGAATAATTGTAATAAATGTAATTATTCTACTAGTTAATAAATAATTCAACCAATGCATGTGTTACTATTGCCACCCCCTCCGTTCGTCCTGTTGATGTATATATATATGTATATTGTATTTTTGGTAAATCACACCCAATTCCCAAGGCTGGCAAACTAATATTTCAGTGATATCCCATTGTTCGAGACGCGCCACTCTTAACAAACAAATCGCGCGGTCGTTTCAATGTAGCTTCAGTTATTATACAAGAGGACGTGCATCCCCCACCCGCACTCCCCTTATACGCCGTCCCTATATATGTGCCCGCTTAGTATATATAGAGGTGCATAAATAGTAAAGGCGTATAATGGCAGTGTGTTTGGGGGAAGCAGAGCGCTGTTCGTGCCCCTGTGGCCTCTGGCAATTGAAGCTACTTCGAAGCGACCGTGCGATTTGTCTGTTGTGAGTTAGGTGTGCCTAACAATGGGGTAATCATTGAACTATTCATTCGCCAGCCTTGGGAATCGGTGTGCTTTACCAAACATCAGGGAATGATTGCAACAATGGGATTGTGCTCTAAAAAAAGGTAATATCCAGGTTAATCCGATGTTTCATTTTTCGCTGGGGAAATGTTGGTTGGTCAAATGCGATTTGTGAAACATGTTGCATGCCTTACACTAGACATCAATTGTTGTTAAGGTAAATTTCCTCACAATAGGACCGGAGCCATGAATACATAATTAAGTACATTATGGCGGTGTGTTGTTGCAATGGCATCATAAAAAGGAGTCGTATACATATAGTTATAACATGTATTGCGCTCGTTGATCTGTGTGGTGTATAAACGGATAATAGTTATGCTACGCCATAAAAAAAAAAGAATATTAAAGGTACGGTAAGCGTTGGCGGAGAGCGTTGCTGTTAAAATAGTCACAGCCGTTTAAAGCAACATAATCTGAAAGAATACCAAAGACACGGTAAGCGTTGGCGGTGGACATTGTTGTTAAAATAGTCGCAACCGTTTAAAACAACATAAAAACAGAAAGAATATTAAAATATAGACAGATTTTGTCCTTATACCGATCAGAAAAATATCGCGTAAATAGAATGTTATTGTCAAGTTCGGACGCTGTTTTATGTAAACAAAAGTCATGTTATGATACAGAAGAGTACATACTTAGTATGCGATGAGCAAAACACTCAACACCGGGGAGACCCCAGTAGTTGAACTTTGGTTACAATTGCTACCAAGGTGTTTACATTATATTAATATAGAGCTCGTAATTCAACAAATTTGTATTACGCGCCTAACTTCGGAGCTGGTATTAACAAATTATATGTCAGATTATTGTGTTGTATATATGTGTATTATAGGTAATCTCCATTGATATGGAGCAATAAAGTATATCTCTAAGTGTTTTGGTTATCGTTCACTATTTATGTGCTCTATATAAACAAACGCTCGGCTCAAACAAAGTCTGTTTTGTTGAAAATATCGTATCTATACTATCATTATGTTACACTATTACTATATTATTGAGGCCATTTGCATCTACTTATAACCTATCCTGTAGATCAAACAGGCTCCCTGCGGCGGCCCCTTTGTGTGTTAGGGGCATGTGCAATTCGTTCACATGACAGACAAATCCTGCTCTTTTATATAAAGATAATATTTATATGCTACATGTACTTTAATGTATCCTCAAATAGGTTCATATTGGACCTAATATTGACATTGGTTCATATTGGACTTATTTGATTATGGCATAAGCCCATGGTGGATATATACCCGTTATTATGTTGGATGGCGCTGGCCACAATGAAAACACACATACACAGAGCTGATGCTATTAATTGTTTGATATATATAACAAATGAAAAACTAACGCCCTTATGACCTCCACCGGGGTACCCGGAGTCACCACGTCAAATTTGGTAGAAATCGGTCCAGCGGTCTGGGAGAAAAATCCGGAGACGCAGAGAGACATATCATATACTCGTTTATAGCTATATATGACGAAGGCCATGTGCACCTTTAAGCCGCTACCAAATAAACTACCCGATTTATAAAATAACCCAATTTGGTGAATACGAGCCTTATTGTCTTCTTATTTTGCAGATCTTGACCCGATAGAATATAAGAACTAATAACCATGCGAGCTTCGATGTGCACAATATTGGTGGTCTTGTGTTCGCTGTTTATGGCATGTAAGCCGAACCTATTTGCATATTTTATCATCTGTTCGTATGGCAGATACTTGCCAGCTAAAGGGGGTGCCCAATAACAAGCGGTGTTCTGTCCTGTCCGCCGGAAGCTGACATAATATGATGGCAGGCAGAAAGCCAGTCAGATAGTTGAAAAATAAAATAAGCAAGAAAACCCACGTCGTTCAGGGGGTGGAGGGGTCGGAAAACAATTTCAGGCACGTATGGCATTTTTCCCCTTTCGATCATTTTTTGTACCCACCCACCCCCACGCCAATTTTTTTTCCGTTTTCGGCAGTTTTTTCCGACCATTTTTTGACACCCACCCCCCCCCTTTTAACACTAAAACAGAGATTTGCGGGGGGAAATTCACTGTAAACAGCTGTATATGAATTTATGTGCATACTATTTATCATGGATGTTAACATGGACATGTAAATAGGAATGAGTCATTTTGAGGTCATTCGGCCAAAAAAACATGGCTGGCAGCGCCATCTTTGATTTCAAAATTTGCAACAAAATACAACACGATAACTGCCTGCAGGTCGATAAATATCTCAACTACTGTTCTACGAGCATTATGTAACCAAAAAGACGCATTGAATTAATGAAAAATACAACTATGAATACGGTGTTTGGGTCCCAACCAAAAAACCGCCATTTGCGCGACATAGAACAGAGAAGAGCGTTTCGTGGTAGTCTATTCCTGATATGGTAGCAATAAAGAGCGTTTTTCTTATTTTTGGCGAACAGTTGAAAACGGCTGAAAAATGGCTGTGAATTTGGCAAGTGTATTTAAGAGCATATGAAGCCGGTATATCAATAGTTCGTTTGTTTATCTACCTATCGTATCCGTCGGTCCAAATTACGTAGAAAAAAAAATGGAGGTTCGAATGAGCCATGTCCGTTTAATTGAAGGTTCACATCATTTATATAATTTATAATTATTCAAATTGTATTGTTCGTTACCATTCATATATAACAGCATTAACAGGGACATTAATTTAGTTTCGTGTCAGTACACGCGATGCACCAATGCATGATAACTAAAGCAAAAAGCACACGTTGAGTTTGATGCGAGTTCAAATGTAAAAAAAAAACGTTCTTCATATAGAGTTCATTATGGATGCATTTATGCTGTTTTAATGAGAGCTTTTGATGATCTCTATGCGCTCCCACGCTATCGCAGAAAGGTTTTGTTGTTTCTGCACTCTTAGAACATATGTGTATAAATTTTACACGATATTTTGATCTTAAACAAAATTGTGTAGAAATGACAAATGGCATATGTGTCGGTGAAATATTCTCAACATTGAATATGAGTGAATGTGTGAGTATATTATAGTCAGCAGATGAGATACAATTGGCGGTTATGTACAATGGAGGAAACGTTAAACGGTTTTCCTGACAATATTTGATCAATTTTGATGTTGATGGGCCAGAGTAGAGACATATTATGGTCCTCCGCATTTCAAAGACATAGCCAGAATCCCAAAAGAATTTTTCGGCAAAATTCCATACTGCGCATTCAAAATGAATTTGTCATGATCATACGGTACTGTGACAACCAGAAGAGAACAATTAGTGGTCAGTTGATTAATTAAAATGTTTATTGAGTCACAATTTGCTACCTTTTCGGAACAGCAGAGAATAATGTTCGAATATATGTGAAAATATTTTACCAAATTTGGTTGCCATATTACAAGCCATCTTAAGTTATTTGGTCCAAAACACATCACTGTAACACATTTAAGACAGATCAAACAAACAAAAAACACCTTTGCTACCAAAGATAGCTCCATTTTACTTGAAAACCATGATCCAAACTGAAAAGTCGATTTATGGAGATTTTGATGTCAAGTTTGCGAGAGAAAAATCAAATATTTCTGATAATGTTAGTGGTTACAATAGCAACAATTAAACAAGGTGCATCAACACTGTTAGTATTCAATGTATAGAAGGCATATTAGTCGATTTTATAATCAACCACAACTTGTAACCGATTGCAGGGCAATCTTACCATTTTCCATTATCTGGCTGCCATTTTGGTGGCCATATTGAGCTAAAGGGACATTTTTTAATCCATTGAGTTGGAATATTCATAAGTAATGGTATGCCTGACTTACATTGCACAGTTTTGCTCATTTTTGTTAAAATTTGACTAGAATCCAAATGGTGATTTTTGATGAAATTTATACCGTTCTGTATAATAAAATTTTTGAGGGATCGGAAGGGGCTGGTACCCACATAATTGCATATTTCGTTGCTCCAATGATCAGTAAACAAAAAAAATACAAAATAAAGTCGCAATTCTCACCAAGTTCCAAACAGCAGAAACTAATTTAGAAGATATTAGTGAAAAATAGTTATATTTTTCACTTCCGGCGGCCATTTTGGTGGCCATCTTGGATATGGAGTTCCAATTTTGCTCTAAAATGGTAGCATTATGTCTTAGCTTTGCAACAGTATATATATTTGTATATATTTGTCAATATTTTCTCTTAATAATTTGCATCAAACTCACTTATAGTGTCTGGTGTGTACACGGCCATTTTTTTATCGTGTTAACATTGCTCAAAAGTTGAGGGATATAATAAGGAACAAGAGGTGGCATCAGAGATGCTGTGTCTCGTTTCCGGTGGCTTACCGCCGGTGGCTACCGCCAATTGGTGTGCATCAGTATCGGTAGACTAATTAATAGGTAAAATCGAAAAATGACTAATTAAGGGGCATAACTCCATAACATTTTATCGGGCCAGGCTGGTTTTCGAACTCGTCCGAAATATTCTTGGCAAGTATGTCTATTCCAAATTTTAAACAAATCGGAGGACGTTTGTTGAAGTTATCGCGCTAACGAGCTAAAAATTCACGAAAAATGTCTAATTAAGGGCCATAACTCTATCAAATTTTATTGGGCCAGGCTGGTTTTCGAACTCGTCCAGGATATTATTGGAAGACACTTATATACCAAATTTTAGTTGAATTGGATGACGTTTGTTGAAATTATCGCGCTAACGAGCTCAAAATTCGTACAAAATGACTACTTAAGGACCATAACTCTATCAAAATTTATCGGACCGGGCCGGTTTTCTAACTCGTCCGAGGTATTCTTGGGAGACACCTATATATCAAAATTTCAATCAAATAGGATGATGTTTGTTAAATTATCGCGCTTACGAGCTGAAATTTTTTGAAAAAATGACTAATTAAGGGCCATAACTCTATCAAATTTTATCGGACCTGGCCGGTTTTCGAACTCGACCGAGATATTCTTGGGAGACACCTATATACCAAATTTCAATCAAATCGGATAACGTTTGTTGAAGTTATCGCGCTAACGAGCTGAAAATTCGTGAAAAATGACTAATTAAGGGCCATAACTCTATCAAATTTTATCGGACCAGGCCGGTTTTCGATCTCGTCCGAGATATTCTTGGGAGACACCTATATACCAAATTTCAATGAAATCGGATAACGTTTGTTGAAGTTATCGTGCTAACGAACTGAAAATTCGTGAAAAATGACTAATTAAGGGCCATAACTCTATCAAATTTTATTGGACCTGGCCGGTTTTCGAACTCGACAGAGATATTCTTGGGAGACACCTATATACCAAATTTCAATGAAATCGGATAACGTTTGTTGAAGTTATCGCGCTAACGAGCTGAAAATTCGTGAAAAATGACTTATTAAGGGCCATAACTCTATCAAATTTTATTGGACCAGGCCGGTTTTTGAACTTGTCCGAGATATTGGAGACACCTTTATCCCAAATTTCAATCGAATCAGATAACGTTTGTTGAAGTTGTGGCGCTAACGAGCCTAAAATCAGTAAAAAATGGCAAAGGGCCATAACTCTGTAATAAATGTGCGGACGAACCCGATTTTTTGTCTGCAGCTTACGTGCATGGATATGTACTCACACACCAAAACAAATTTAATCCGTCAATAAACGGTTGAGTTATAAGCAAAACACGTCGCCCGCCCGCCCGCCCGCCCGCCCACAGTCCCTCATCAAACTATAAGTCGAGTTTTGGAAAAAAAACTCGACTAATAAAATTAGTGGGGTGAAGTTAGTCGGGGTGCAGGAGCACGCTGTCAGATCCCAGACTATTACATTTGTTTTTTCATCGCCGTTGCGTGACCTATTGACCTCTGGTGACGACATCAATGAAAACGTCATATGTTTTGCTTCCAGATAGAGTGTTCAAATGCCTTCAAAATGACACATCACATGTTAAAATACAATCACAATGACATCACTTAGATGGGATGTCATTTTCCCACCCCATCATAATCGAAACAAAATGGTAACAGAGTAAGGCTAAAGTCAGATTTAAGTTCCCAGATGCATTATGTCGTCTGCCAATTTGGGGATATAGAGAAACTAAACTAAAAAAGAAAAGAATCTTTCCAAAGAAACTAAAACAAAACTTTTTAATTTGATAATAAAGATACTTTCCAGAGCAGATGTGGCCTGAGCAGAATGAGTTCCCCGGAAGGTGAATTTAGTGACGTTAAACAGCAGTTGGAGGTAGCATAACTAAATTCACCTTCTCTGGACCTCATGCTGCAAATCTGCACACAATGTCCAGGCCTGCTGCGCACTGTGGTTTGTTTATCCTCGTATAGACGTGATTTCAGGTTTCATGCAACTAATTATATAGAGTTACTCTTCTTGAAATTGTGTAGGGAATCTAGACTCCGCATTTAAATAAATTATGGCTGCTGATTGATTGATTATATTTAATTTCCCGAGCCTACGTATAAATATGGCGATCATTTTAGATAGCCAGGTGTATGGTGGCGTCCCGAATTTGTGGGCGGGGTCTTTGTATTTAATGCAGCATTTTTTATGAAGTAAGTGGGTTAGTTGTGGAACGCTTGTTCTCCACATATGGTGCATCTGATGACGTTCTAAGTGGAGATTGACCATTTGAAGTGCAAATAGGCTTAACCCATCGCCGCAAATGGCAATTTGTGTATGGAGACTCGAGTCAGCATAGAAAACGTCTGCCAGCTGAATGGTGTATACTGTCTTCAGTTGTTTAATATAGACGAAGACAGAAATTCACGGATTATGTTAATTCCTCGGCCATTTAAGTGGGATTGTTCGCCAAGCGTCTACGTTTGTCGCCAAATTGGGGAGGGTAGGTATTTTTCTAATGTTTTAGTTTTTTTGTTTTTTTGAAAATCCATTTTATTTATAGGAATAAGTATGGTTTGGAACCATTTTATTTATAGGAATAAGTATGGTTTGGAACCATTTTTTTTGGCCAACTTATGTTGTTTTCAAATCATATTCTGTCAAGCACACTTCACACCCTCGCGACTTATGTTAACAGATAGTATGTTGTCTTGAAAGAAAGAAAGTTACCCGAGTCCCCATGCTGTGGTGGCTACTGGAGGTGCAACTAGCACTCCGATAAAGTTTTTTTGGAACCCTATTTCGGAAACGTGGGGGGGGGTAAATGCAGCCCAGTGAAGGGAGAAGGGGTGTAGTAAATTGTTTTATCACACAAAACCAGCTTCATAATTATTGTTAAGACACACGTGTAATATTAGCTCGTGCGATGACGTCACGCCAGTATTTAAATGACTTGCGATTGCTGAAGTTTATTATTGTTGTTTTCGATGAAAACTTCGCGTTGCTTCGCGTTTATTTGATCAAGTGATAAAACGTATCTCAAACTCGTTCTATTTTATACGTAATTTATCAACCTCGTCCGCTTATAAATTCTATCAGAGCCTCGGTAAACCTCGACACAAATCGAATTTAGTGAACTCGGTTGATAAAGTCCGTATAAAATAGAAACTCATGTGAGATCCTCTATATCTGGATTTTATTTATATAATGTTTGCTGTGATAATCTGGTCGGCCCCTTGGCTTTTGTGTATTGGGAAATTCGAGCAGCATAAACATCATTTTGTCAGCTAAATGGTGTATAATATATTTGTTTGTATAATGAACGAAAAAATAAACTCATAAGGTATGTTAATTCCTCGGCCATTTGTGTGCGATTTTTGCAAAAAAAGGATTAATTGTGGACATGGCAATTTATTTCCAGGAATATGTATGGTTGGGCACCATTTCTTTTTTGATAACTTATGTCAGATGTGGAGTTTTAACGCCTCATTGTTTTAAATGTGCCTAAGTATCGCCATGAATCGTGGGCAGGGCTTAACCCTAACACTGTCGCCTATATATGATTTAGAAGATTGTGACATGCAATCTAATTATTGGTATTTTAATTTGTTTTCAGGCTTGGCTTTGCATTGTAAAACTGGTTACAATAGAGTCGGCCATAGATGTTTACACTTTTTGGACCAGATACAGGATTGGGCCAAATCTGCAGTACGTTCGACCCACTTATTTAGATTGAAAACCTTAAACTGCGCCCGTCTAGAAATATCAGACTTTACAATATGCTTCCCCATTAAATAGGTGGAAATTGCCGAAAAGTAAATCTCGTATTCAGTGTCTGCACCAAGAGTAAAGATGCCATTTTGTTAAAACTGATATCTTCACTTCGCTTACTTCCGGTAAAATCAGCTGAGCTGTAGCTTGCCGAATGACGTCATCACTTGAAAGCGGTTTGCTACATATCAGCTGAACGGTTATGTGTGTTGTTTAATTTGTTGTGCTATTATAAGTGAAAATGTTGAATAATTTAGCAACTCCAAGCATTAAAACTAATAATTATCGACAAATGTAACTTTGTGACAAATATCACGTCGCATTTTTTAAACATCAAACATTGTCTCAAGTTTGGCCAACTGTGATAAATCACGTGAAGGAGAAATCGTACATAGCGAATTTTGCGCTTCGAACCAGATTAGTGAAGATTTAAGCTCTTTATATTGTGATGTTGGTTGTGCGAACACGTGGTTGTTGTTTGTGTGGAGGTATCGCGGAAATCTACGGATAACTTCGTGACTGCTAAACCAAACAACGTGCTTTTCACGAAAACATAACATAATCGAACTTCGCATACGAAGTGTGTTTGTAGATTAGATCGTATCCAACCTATCATTATACTATACTATTCTGTATTATTGAGGAAATTGTCATAATCTGGTAACTTTTATTTCTAAACTATAACCTACACCTACGTTTAATCTCGAATTTTAAACTGGAGATCACGAATCCGGTCACGGACCATGCGTATATATGTATTGTATGTATTTATAAAGCTAAAGGTTTGTTGATAACCGGACAGAGGCGAATGACGGAATGACAGAGTTTGTACATTATGTAATGACGGAATAGGAGACGAATACCACTTTGTAATTACATGTTCACACCTTAATGATATCCGAATCAAATATATCCCGGACTATTACTGGAAATATCACAGCGAAGAAAAGTTTTATAGACTTCTGTCGATTGAAAATATTAGTATATTGCGGAGATTGGCATTATATCTTAAGTGTGCCTTTAAGGGACTACCCAAACTCTGAGACACTGAAGACCCCACCCTCCTGGGCAAAAACTCCCCATTTCAAAACACATCCCATTTGTTGAGACCGGGGGTAAATATAACTGCTGTGCCCCTGCATTATTCGATGTGGGTGACAAAATGGGAATGGGCGTGCCTTCACCCAGCGGGATTGAGATATATAAATATTATATGGTATTAAGGCTGTGGCATGAGTATAAGATTATAGCCAATATATAGTTTCCTGCTATTGTACATATATGTATATATATTTTGCATGTTCTGTGTTAAATCATAGAGTTTGCAATAAACTGATTGATTTATTGAAATGCCTGCTCTGATAGTTCACAGTTTCTTCAGCCTAAACACGGCTGTGATGTCGGTTGTTTATGTCGTAAATTAGTTTCATGATACTCTCCTATGGCGGCGATTAACCAATATAAACTCTTATCATGTCACCTGGTTGGATCGACCAATGAGGACGCTCCGTTGGTAGAGGCATATCAGGAGACATCGGGTCGTCATCGGTGAGCGTGATAAGGAACCCCAACCGGGAAGGTCTGGATTTATGACCTTGACCGAATAATTTGTAACGTCACATTCAATGTGATTGAGTGCGCTGTCATTTCAAGTTCAAAACATGACGAAAATGAGCTATTAAAACATACGAATTAGTCTATATAATAAAATAATTATATAATAGGATCTAGATGCAACATGGACCAGTGAATATGTCGTTACATGGATTATATATGCTACCGTAAGTCGCCGTAGATTTAGATTAAATGAACATTTTGCAGCGAAATTTGTGATTGTTTCGTTGAGTCTATTTTTAGCACTCATTACAATGTTAAAAACTATCATACTATGGCAGCTAAATTATCGGAATTATTTAGGCCTATGGCAGTCTATCCAAATTGATGGCGTTTTATGCATACGATCTCAAACAATGGCATGGAATAAATAGTGGTGTTGGAGCAATGCTGAGGTGGCGGATTGATTGGGGGGGGGTGATATGATAAAACGGATAAATACTAAAAAAGGTAAATTCAAAATAATGAATAAATGATAAGTCATAGGTTTAGTTTATAGTATACCCCAGTCCAAAGTGAACGCATCCTGGAACATTGAATTGTCAGTCGCGGTGATTAAGTGAATTGGCACAATCATTTAAATCAGAAATGCTAATTAAGATCCAAATGCTAAGATAAAATAATCTAATAATATAAAATTTTGTCATTTTCTTTGATTATTTTCTTTTTTTAATCATGTTGTTTAAAAAAAACTATATATAATAATAAGGCCTTTGTTTACTGTAACCCACCAGCCCCTATTTATATTCAGATATCCACCCCTACTAATTGTATTCCCCCCCCCCCCCCCACCCCGCTAAAAAATATTTTAAATTGTACTCAGCTCGGCTCTAATTTCTTATCGCATTATTTTTATCTCTGTTAAATTAGGTGCCAAATCATTTCAAAATTTGCAGATTTCTTTCTCTTGAATTACTAGTACATCTGTATACACCCTGATAGTTTAAGAACCCTTTTATTTTTGTATTTAATGTGCAATTGGTACTGATATTAAAAAACCTCCTTGGCTATGGGGTAAATTGAGCTGAATAGGTCACTCTCATCGGTTTTCTGTGATAAAGTTACCCAGGTTCCTAATTTTGTGATAAAGTTACCCAGGTTGGTGAGAATTGTGATAAAGTAACCCAGGTTAAGCAAATCTCACAATATCAACTCGATTTAAAAGTGACAGAGGAAATATTGTTCAGTTTTGGCAAGTAATAGCCCTTATCAAGCATAAATTAAGACATATTAGTATTGTAGTTCGTCATTTTGATCACAAAAATCAATAATTTGTTGCTAAACATGAACTATTATTAACCTTGGTAACTTTATCTCATTCTTCTCCAACCTGGGTAACTTAACTAACTTTATCACAATTTCAGGAACCTGGGTAACTTTATCACAGAAAACCGGTGAGAGTGACCTATTCAGCGTAACTTGATTGCAAAGCAAATAAAGAAGATACATGTAGTAGTTTTCAAGTTTTGGGGGTTATAATGCAGTATGTAAAAACTTAAAAGTTCCCACACTATGTGAGTATGTGTGGCTATAAATAAGAATACATTCCATAACATTAGATTAAAAATGTTCATAGATTTGTAGGCAAGATTCAGCTAATGCCCATTGTTATTCCCTTTCAAATGAATTGGGGTTGCCTGGGATGGCACATGCACCTGAAAATAAGCCTAGAACATCAACCAAACACATACATTATAGCATATTATTCTAGGTATTGGAAATTATAAATGAAGCCTAAATGAAGGCAAATTATTGTGTAATCCATTTGTTTCTTTCCTTATGTCCCTGTATGGCCCAGACACTGCTGATGTCTGGGATAAGCACACGCTGGGTATGTTCCTCAATAGATGGAGTATTCACCCCTGGTTAAGTGGTACTGCTAATTTGCTATGCTGCAGGTGGATCCTGATGAATTGATATGATGCTGGTAGCCTAGTGGTAGGGCAAACCGATGCTGTTAAAAAGTACTGGTATCTATACTAATACCAACCAATTCTGTTTCTTTGTTTGTCAATTAAATCAGAATATTTGCCATTGACATCATAATCAGATAATGATCAGATGTCTTAAAAGGGCACTAAGTATTCATGATTAAATTTAATTAAATATTATAAATTAATTACATACATGTACCTAAAACAGTTGGACCCATGGAGCTGAAAATTGTTACATAGGTTTAAGTCTGCTGGTATCAGACGACTTACAGGGGAAATAATAAACAATTTTAATTAAATAGTTAATCATATCCCTAAAATGATTGGACACTGAAAATATGTAGGACTACTTAACCACTAACCAGAGGTGAGATTGTAGTTATATTTTGTATATGATTGGTCTCAAGTTACCATATATCCTAGGTACTTTTCTGTGTATCAATTTACACTCAATTAGCCAAAGCTTGGTTAAGCAAAAATATAAAACGGTCCACAAAAAAAAAATACAAACCAGTCCCAGCTCAACAAAAATAGCCAATATGAGGTCTATCAGAATGTATGAAGAATTAAAGATGTAACTAAGATAAAGAAATTTTATAATGTTGATCAAGCTGGTACGTAATTTAAACGAGAGATAAAAGACTGTGACAAGAAATTTGAGCTTGGTGATTAGTACATTGGGGGGGGGGGGGGGGTGGGGGCAATTAAATTGGGGCAGAGGTCTAAATTAGTAGCGGTGCGTTACCAGAATCATTACTATTTGGTAGACATTTTACAGATGGTACTTAAACATTTTCATACTTTTTGTCTTAATCTTAAAGATACTCAATCCGAGTCCCCATATCAACAAGTTACAACTGAACAACATTTCTTCAAAATACGCTTTTGTTATCAGAATCGATCAATTACAACATAATAATGCTAACGGCTGTCAACTATGGTATAAAATTTCTCAAAATGTGTTATTTATCAACATGTTGTTCAACAAAATTTGGCCATATTACCACTTGATTTTAGAGTTATCCATCTTCATCCACTGCTTCATCCGCAATTTTGTCCAAGACCGTTGGTTTGACGAATATTTTCTGGGCCACAAATAATTACACATTTCGAGAAATAACAAATTTCAAAAATCGATATCTGATCAACCTGAGCTTTGATGGGTGGGTTTCTCAACTCAATAAATCCCCAAAGAAATAGTCATCTGGGAGCATTAATTCGGATTATGCATCTTTAAAACAACAAATTTTACACTAAATTAAATACTGTTTGGAAATTCAAGCTATCAGTTTCAGATTCAGAACAGTTTCAACTACTTTCAGTATCTGAATCTGTTTTTGGTCTGAAATTTCCAAAGGTGTCAGGTACAAATTTCCAATTGTTGACATTGTTTACCAAAGTTGGAGATTAGACAGTCATTTAACAGTGTCACACACCCACCCCACTTCACTTTTCAAAGACCGTGAAGTGATGAGAAGTCTTAAATTAAAAATCCTCACCAATATTACTGTCACTGACTCACTCGTCGACTGAAATTGGCCATAACATTAACAATGTGTCAAATTAATGTAAGTATCTAACTTTTATTTTATTTAATCATGGTTGGTCGAATACATATGCTCTAAATAGATCGTGATTTATAACCGATTGTTAATGTTATTGAACATTCAGTTATTTCAGTATTCAGCTTTTCAAGTTCAAATCGGCATCTTCAAAACTTTGTTGATATCCGCGCACCGTTAATGCTGGATAGCCTGCGACGAAAGACCATCCTGTTAGATTTGTGCGCATGCGTAAATCGGACCTTCCCGGTTGGGGTTCCTTCTCACGCTTACCGTCGTCATCTGTGTAGCCCGTCCCATATGGAATCCATATCCCCCCTCAGGGTTCCCATATGGGGTCGATGTCCGCCATTTTGTTTTTCATGGAACTCTGCCGCCTCGGGTATATTTTCGGTGTAATTTGGCGCCAAGAAAAGGGATATCTGTCGGAAATCAAGTTCTATTAATTTAAAGACATAGTACCATATACCACAACCTGCATGTGATATATTTGAGAAATTCTAAACACTCATAAATTAACTATCAAACTCAAGTTTGTTGTCCTGCCCATGACGCGTCACTGTGACGTTACATAAGTTAATAGCCATAGACAACAAATTTACTTACTGGCAGGTAATGAACTTCGTATAAGTAATTCAAATTCTCACACGGAAAACATGATGTGTGGGTGACATGATAAAATCGTTACAGGGCTCGTTGTTGCCGGCTACGGTGACATATGAGGCTCAGCGAGATTAATATCGGGCTCGGCTAGCGCCTCGCCCGATATTAATCTCACTTCGCCTCATATGACACCGTATCCGGCAACAACTCGCCCTGTAACTTATATTGTGGAGATGTTTAGTTAGTTGTAATCGGCATTGTCCTAATATCAATTCACTCTGCGTCGTTATACACCGCGTCGCGTATTTATTTATGTAATTTTGCTACCACAGGAATATTGTCAGACGTTGGGAGGTAAATTGTTAGCGGGTCTCACGTCAGAAGAAAATGGTCGCGTGAAGACTTGGCTGGGTAACCAGGGTGAGTAATAATAAAACACAATTCAAAAAGTCTATCACCAATAATCTATTACCAATATAGTAATGATACTATATGTAAAAATCGAGAATGTAAATCCTGCATAGTAACAACTTGAAATTACGGACCTTTATTGGCATGTCCCAACAACATGCCCAACAACCCTGGTACCCTCACCTTTTATGGGCGATTTAATAATACGTATATGCATGTTCATGCACGCGTACATAATTAGCTTAGCCCTAACATTAAACACATATTCGAATGTCAGACTGTCATATATGTTATAAGAAGATTTCTCATTGATAAACCCTTCAAGGCTCATCCTTGTTATAAATACTCGTTATTCAGCTATGAACGCCATCTTAATCATACATGTAATGTTATATTACATGGGAGGTAGGAAGACGGCCTGAAATGTACTGGCCATGCCATCTGCACCCCTGCACATGTAAATATGTATACATATATACTACTGTGTTGCATAAATGTGCAAATAAACATTCAAACCGACGCCGTATCTCTGGTTCAATCCAAAGATTATCACGAACTATTTATATACAGTAAATCCCAAAGTAATCGACCACTTAACCACAGCAGAATTATGGGTAACTTTTCAGGATTTAGTCGGAAATATGGCTTGTTGCCATTCATCGGAAAGCTCTCATAATTCTGCTGTGGTTAAGTGGTCAATTACTTTGGGCATTAATGTACTTATAGCCTGTGTGTTAGACAAAATTTTGTAATTAATCAAATACCAATTGGGTCATGCGTTTTATATCCCAATAAAACACCACATCTATATCTATATTTGCGAATGTCTGTCTGTCTGTCTGTCTGTGTTCTATAGAAATCCACAAGGGACCATCTAGATGGCACCAAAGATGTCTACTAGGGGTAACTTTTTACGAGAAAGATAGTGGTGAGGGTTAGGATTTTCTAAAGTGACGCCGTTGTTGTCAGGGGCAGAAAAAGGGTAGGGGCAGAAAGAAAAAAATGTCGCCGATTACTACGAAACTTATATATAATCATCCACATGATACAAGGAATATGTTGGTGTGGTTTAAATGTGTTAAGAGTGGTGCCGTTGGAGTCAGGGATGCACGGAGGGGGAGAGGGGACCAACATTGATAAACTAAGTTTAGCGCCGAGGAACCATCTGGATGGTACCAAAGGGATCTACTAGGGGTAACTTTTTACGAGAAAGATAATGGTGCGGGTTAGAATTTTCTAAAGTGACGCCGTTGTCAGGGGCAGAAAAGGGGAGGGGTAGAAAACATGTTTACCGCCTATTTCCACGAAACTTTTAAATAATCATTCCCATGATATGAGGAATCTAATTGTGTTGTTTAAATATGTCAAACGTGGCGCCATTCGCGTCAGGGATGCACGGAAGGGGAAAGAGGCACCAAAATTGACAACACTAATTTTAGCGCCGATTTCCACCAAATCGATATATATTCTTCTCCATGGTACAAGGAATCTAATTGTGCGTTTTAAGAGTCCAAACTGGTATGGGTGAACGATTGTGGGAGGGCACCCAGTTTGATAAGAGTGGGGTTAGTCGCCGATTGCCACCACACTTATACAATATCATCCCCATGGTATGAGGAGTCTAATGGTGTGGCTTAAATCTGTCAAAAGTGGCGTCATTCGAGTCAGGGTTGAACTGAAAGGCAGAGGGGCAATAATTTCAGCGCCAATTTTCACCAAAGTAATACGCATTCTTATCCATAATACGAGCAGTCTGAGACGCCATGTTGGTGCTGTTTGGGTGAGAGATGGGGGTTAGTGGGCACTAAATTTGATCAAATTGGTTTACCAAACTTATCAATAACCATCTCCATAATATCAAGTGTCTAATTGTATGGTTTAAGAATGCCACAAGCTGTCACAAGTGGGGCCATTCGAGTCAGGATATATAGAGGGTGAGATGAACACAAACAAGATGAACAATATGTTTAGCGCTGATTTCCACCAGATTGATACATAATCTCCGTGATACGAGAAATCTGATCGTGTGGTTTAGATACGCCAACTTGATGCCGTTTGGATGAGAGATATGGGGGCCCTAAATTTGATACGCATTTGTATACTCGCCAATTTTATACAAAAACTTATACAAAATTATCCACACGGTATGAGGAGTCTACTGGGGTTGCTTAAAGTTGTCAAAAGTGGCGTCATTTGAGTCTCTGAAAGGGAGAGGGGCGCCAACATTGATAACAGATAATTTAAGCGCCGATGTCCATCAAATTAATACACATTCTTCTCCATGATACAAGGTATCTAATTTTATGATTTAAAACACCACATTGGTGTCGTTGGGATGTGAGATTGGGGGGTAGGCACTAAATTTGATAAGAATTGGGTTAGTCAACGATTGCTACAAAACTTATACAAAATCATCCACATGGTATGATGAGTCTAATGGTGTGGCTTAATACTGTGAAAAGTGGCGTCATTCGAGTCAAGGGTGCACTGGAAAGGGGAGGGGCACCATAATTGATACACAATAATTTTAGCGCCAATTTCCACCTAATTGATACACATTCTTAACCATGATACGAGGAATCAAATCATGTGATTTAAAGATGGATTATCTCTTCAAATAACAAATTTTAAATAGTTGCGTGGGTATAAAATAATAGATATGAACTGAAGACCTATGTCCGGAAAAGCTTCTATTAATATTGATTTTATTTCGAATATTAAATCGGGCCCATTTATGTTACTATTTTTAGAACCGACCATTCGGATGAGACCGTATTGCGATATAGAGCACTGAGCTGTTCCTACGGCTACGCAACGAATGTCAAATGTCACAGATTGGTTGTTTGTACTGTTTTGTTCCACAGATATAAGCGATAATGAGTATAATTAACGTTTATTTGTGACATAATTGCACAATATAATTTCTGGTCTCTGTTAACAGTAACCAATATTGTTCGTTAGCTGAACAAACACACCTTTTTAGACCAGAACATATTCTAAATAAAATTAATATTAATCGATAGAAGCATTTCCGGACAGGAGTCTTCGATTCAGATCTAATATTTTATACCCCGGTAACTATATAATACATGTTTACAAAGAGATAATCCACCTTTAAAGACGCTATATTGGTGCTCTTTGTGTGAGAGATGGTGTGGGGTGTTCACTAAATTTGATAACAGAAATTGTTTAGTCGCCGATCAGCACCAAACTTTATATTTATCTCCAAGATATCAGGAGTCTAAGTGTGTGGCTTAAAGATGCCAGTTGTCGGGAAAGTTGTCCACAGAGGGTGAGAGAGACACAAAAATGGATGAACAATATGCTTAGCGCCGATTTGCACCAAATTGATACATATTCAATGAGATATGGGGGCTCTAAACTTGATACAAATATACATGTATACTGAATTTTCAACAATTTTATATATATTCATCTCCACAACAAGTCTTAATTTGTGGTGTAATGATGTCAAATGTGGCACCGCTTGAGTGAGTCTGAAACAGGGACTGGCGGGTCACCAAAACTGATAGAAATATGTTTAGTTCCAATTAACATCAAATCCATATATACGTTCTTCTCCAATGATACGAGGAATCAAATCGTGCGTCTAAAAAACGTCACATTTAGTGCCTAGATATATTTGAAAATATAGATCTGTCTGTATGTGTTCTATATATAACTTCATGGGATACAATCGAGATGGCACCAAGGCGTTCTAACAGTGGTAACTTTAAAAAAAATATTAGAATAGCTCATGTTAATATTATAACACAATTGAGTCTGCCCCATTCAATACAGTTTCCACAAAAAAGTTACAAGAGATATAGAAATGTATAGAAGGCCTGTTCAACAATAGTGGTCACAGTGTGCCGTCAAATATAATTTCTTCTGAGATAAAAGAAAACTGAGTCAGTGGCACATGACTTTTCAAGATCATCCAATACTGACATCTGACAAGGTTATATCTTCCCAATATACATAGGATATCTTTCATGTTTTAGAACAAATTCATCGCCTAACATAAACAACTCAAAATCTCGCTCTGTGTCCGACACATGTAGCTGATATAAAGGCATAGCAACATTTCTTTTGATCGGAGAATAATTAGTCAGTATGTAGCACAATGAACAGAGGAGCACATGGATAGTTCTTTAAAACATCTGTATCTTCATGGAGATATGACAACCAGGTGTCCTCAAATTCTTAGTCAAACCCACTGGATTGATCGATTCGTCTCTATGTAAAACCCAATTGTCGTCTTTTATTTTTGCGAACTAATGTGTTTATGATGTTCGTGTTATAACGTCTGAAGTATACGCAGTTTTAAATAATAAATAATTGTTTATTGGTGGGATTGATTAATCGCGATAAACAAAATGACAATCGCTCTGATCCGACAAAGTGAGCTACTACTTATATTCCATGTGTAAGAATCATGTTTTGTGATGTTATTTGGACATATAATTTATAAGAATATGTGTAACGCAGAGTATCCTCTATATATTCCCATCATATATCCACAATATGCAGAGGGTTTCACATCACTTTAACCTGGGCAACGCCGGATAACCCTGCTAGTAAATCAATAAAACACAACATAAATCAATAAAACACGACATAAATCAATAAAAC
Source organism: Siphonodentalium dalli (assembly GCA_032622095.1). Taxonomy (NCBI): domain Eukaryota; kingdom Metazoa; phylum Mollusca; class Scaphopoda; order Gadilida; family Siphonodentaliidae; genus Siphonodentalium; species Siphonodentalium dalli. Next base: position 196,227,284 of record CP136066.1, on the reverse strand, counting down.
ACCACATAAATCAAAACGTATGATTTGTATGACATTCTCGTAATGTTTGCCAACTCCGGTATATTCCCGTCGCTATCGTTGTGGAAAACGCAATTATAAAGCGACTTGTTGCCCATTACTCGCGTGAAATACACTATAATGCACAATGGGCTGTGGTCTTCTTTTTCATAGTTAAAGGGATACTGTACCCAAATGGTGTTGTTGGTTTCTTTAGTCTGAGTTGTAGAATAAGGTAACCGGATTTCAATTATTTGAAAGTCTGTTGAGTACGAAGTAATGTTACGGATGGCAGATTAGCCGGAATGGGAAAATACAAATTGTCGTTGTCGAGTAAATTTTGGATAGTTTTCAAGCAAATGTATCAAATAAATGTTATATTATATGCACACGAGTCCCATATACTCATTAAGTCATTGTATAGTCACTAAGTCTAGTCAATGAGTGGCTTGAGTTTACGCCCCGTATCAACATAATTTTTTACACGATCATGTGTGCCACGCTTTGCCCAATCCACTATCCGTGAATTATTTTGATTACGTCCTGTACACGGAAATTCGTAATTCAATTTATGACTCCAGCCATAAATTAAATTTATATCAAATTAATAACTTTGATTTTAAGATAACCTATATATTAACCTGAACGTTTAGAGAATACATCTTCGACTCAAATTACTTAGTTTTCTATATATTATCGATATTAGATCGGGAATATATTGAAAATGGCGTATAGTACCCCTTTAAACCCGATCCGATTAGCACATGGATAATATGTGGAATATGTGACGAGACGAGCAGCCCTTCACAATGTGTATACTGGTGGCTAAACTCCTAAATAGAATGACATACGATAATGACTCACTGTGTCACCATTATAATAGAATGACATACGATATTGTTACCCAATAGTAGAGTTTTACTTCGTAAATCATTGGGATTTAGAATTAACTGGTTAACCCCAAATTTGCGTTCGTAACGTCACAACGAACTGTTGCCCGCCCTGAATGAACTGTTGCCCGGTTTGCAATCACGGTCAGCTTTCGTGACGTCACGAGTGAACTGTTTCCCGACCCGAGCGAACTGTTGACTGGCTCCGAGCGAACTGTTGACTGGCCCGAACGAACTGTTACATGGTTTGCAATTTCCGTGACGTTTCGGCTATTTCCGGAAATTTCCGATTTCGTTTTTTAATTATACCGGATTTCCGCATTGTCACTGTCACGCGGTATATACCAGTTAGTTCTCATAATTCGAAATAACACTCTTAATTAGCAATGACCTGATTATATACAAGTAAATGTATTGGGTAACAAAGCAATTATTGCATGTGTCTTTTGGGAACAGGCAAAATTGTTGTCCCTCGGTATCAGGAATGACTATCGAACTGTTGCCCTCGGCCTTCGGCCTTGGGCAACAGTTCGATAGTCATTCCTGATACCGAGGGACAACAATTTTGTTTGTTCCCAAAAGACACATGAAATAATTGCTTAATGACTCACTGTGTCACCATTATAATAGAATGACATACGATAATGACTCACTGTGTCACCATTATAATAGAATGACATACGATAATGACTCACTGTGTCACCATTATAATAGAATGACATACGATAATGACTCACTGTGTCACCATTATAATAGAATGACATACGATAATGACTCACTGTGTCACCATTATAATAGAATGACATACGATAATGACTCACTGTGTCACCATTATAATAGAATGACATACGATAATGACTCACTGTGTCACCATTATAATAGAATGACATACGATAATGACTCACTGTGTCACCATTATAATAGAATGACATACGATAATGACTCACTGTGTCACCATTATAATAGAATGACATACGATAATGACTCACTGTGTCACCATTGCCAACGAGTTGTTCCACGGACCCCTGGGTAAAAATACCAGGTATACGAATATATACTATACCAGTGACAATTTTCACAAGTGTCATATTTCTCATAGAATCTCAAAAGCGTTCATCTCGGTCACAATATATTTAAATGTATCTTGTTGGCCATGAAATTTCCATTCTTTTGGTATATAATTAGATACTATCAAACGAAGAAAAGTCGAAATATCGTTTCGAAAACTAGCGAAACCTACGGCCCAAAAAGCGGTCGTAAAGCTTGGGTGTCCGGTAAGTAGTGTTTATACTCGACTGCCAATTCAATTATTACGATATGACGCCTTCTGATTGGTCGAGTGGCGTGGTGTAGTGTTCCAAATTTAGCACACTACTGTAAAAAGTTGTGCATAACATAATAATGGCTTCAGCACGCGAACGGTCGACATAGAACAACTGTCAATAATGAACATAAGTTTATCTATTTCTCCATGTCCTTTTAAAGGTGATGTTTTACAGACTTTCATATTTTTGCGCACGTACCCACTGCGAGTGCCTTGTGTTCCTTTAAGTAATATTCAAGTAATTCCTTTGGTCGATATTTATTGCAGTAGCGCATCATTGTGTATGGATCGGCGCAACCGATTTGATGTCAGAAGGACATTTTGAATGGATGTTTGGTAATCACCCCTTCACGTTTACGGACTGGGCACCGGGACAACCAACAGTAAGCAGGGCAGAGAACTGTTTGCAGTTTCACCATGAAGCCAATTCGACATATGCATGGAGTTCCGCGGGCTGCGATACCAATTGCAACGCTATCTGTGCGAAACAGTGAGTATATAGCTGATTGTGCCATTTTCGTAAATGATATGAAGCATACGTGACACGTAGTGGAGCAACCACACACACTGTGCCCCGAATTTGCTTTTCGTCGATCGGCGACATAACGCTAAGAATAACAGCATTCAAATGGCCCAGGTGGAGGCTGTTTAGCTAACGAACAATGGTGGTTATTGTTAACAGGGACCAGAAATATTATTATGTAATTTTGTCGCAAATAAACGTTAATTATACTCTGATAAGTATGGAATACAACAATACAAAATAATCAATCTGGACATTTGACGTTCGTTACATAGCAATGGGAATAGTCTAATGATCTCTATTATTACATGGTATCGGCTGAATGGCTTGTTCTAAAAATAGAACAATAAAGTGTCCCATTTAATCATCTCATTTCATAATAAAAATATTCGAAATAAAATCAATATTAATTGATAGAAGCGTTTCCGGACAGGGGTCTTCAATTCATATTTAGTATTTTATACCCACGCAACTATTTCAAATTTGTTATTTAACCAGTTGAAGTCACCGATGACGTTCGCGGTGGGTATCGCTGTTAAAATAGTCACATCCGTTAAAATCGCCATAAATAGAAAGAATGTTAACATATAGACAAATTGTGTTCATATACCAATCATAAATATCGCGTAAATTGTATGTTATTGTCAAGTTTGTGCGATGTGTTATGTAAACAAAAGTCATAGTGTGATTTAGTACAGTGCATAAAGAGTATGCGATAAGAAAAACACTGAACACATGGGAGACCCCACTAACTTCGGTTTGATTTGATTTTTGGTTAAAACTGCCACCAAGTCGTTTATAACATAGCGACATAGTGATCGCTAATCATCGCCACTCAATATTTCGGTGTTGAATGGGCTATACTTCAGTTTTCACAATAAAATATATACCCCGGGTGAAAAAGAATTCGGTAGGGGTCACTCCCACTGATGTATACGGTATGTTTCAGATCGAAAAGGGGCATTGCATGCAATTCAACACCCTTGTATCGTTCTATCTTTGTAAACATGCAAATTATTTAATGTTTAAACTTTTCCTTTCTTTCAGTCTGGCTGAAGTGAGTGCAACCCATTCCACCCATCAACATCACACCCACCAGCAGCATCACACCACCCCGCAAGTTCAGGTGCCGTTAGATTTTCTCGATGGAGGCCCGATCGACGGATGATTTGCTGTATTTAAACCCAGCAATAAGCTATATGAACATGTGCACAGGGTGTGCGCTGGCCGCCCAACATTAACTTTTGCCAAAAGATATTATTTGGTATTATCTGACTGCCATTAATTTTCTACAAATACAACTATTGTTTTCCGATACAATTGGCAAGTTGCAGCGCGAACCCTGTATGTTCATGTATACTTATGATAAAATTAATTACATGTCACATTGGTATATGATGCCATGTTTTATGTCAGCTATGAAATAAATAGTTTCTTCTAAAGTTTCTTTTTTGTTAATTATACTTCCATGGTGTAACCAAGGAAGTATATTGTTTTTCTACTGAGGTCGTTTTCCGTTTATTTCGAAATACTCAGAAACTGATTGCAGTAGGAACGCGAAATCTCTAGCGAATGTAGGCATCGAAGGTTTACTAACTATAATGGTATCAGGATTTCCGCCCAATGTTTCTTGGCGGAGTTATGGCCCTTTTGCGATTATTTTTCATTGTTATTAATATTATTATTATTATTATACTTGACACTTTTGTAATCACTATTACTCGAAAAGTACAAGAAATAGGACACCAAAACTTGGTAAGTAGGTTGGGGTACATGAGTTCTAACCATACGGCCCATAACGATTTTGTCCGCGCTTTCACCGAGGAGTTATCTCCCTTTATTTGAAAAAATGTCATTTTATTATCTCGGAAATTATAAGAAGCAGAGCATCGAAAATTAGACCGTATGCACATCTCAATATGCACTACTGCCCACGGGCATAAAAACTTGTGTCCGCGCTTTCCCTGAAGAGTTACCGCCCATAGTTGGCAAACCTCTATTTTATTGTACTCTGTTGTCCTCCCGTATTATTCCAGATAACTGCATTTGGTTTTTATAGTCGTATTGACCGTTGTCAGCTTAGTCCAAGGAAGAAAAGTTGACAGGGTTGGTCATATATTGTTACACTGGGTGGGGTGCAAAATTTTCGATTTTTTTTTTTTTTATTGACATTTGTCTATTTAAGTATGTAGATTCCCTGAACGAAAACAAATCCATATCGGAAAAGAGTTTTGAAATCCGAGATGAAATGCAAGAGTAACGGGCCCTCAAAGTTTGCAATTTGGGCCCATGTGCTTGTCGTCACATCTCCTCCGAAGATGTCGAACTTTGGATGTCATCTGATACGCCAATGCGTGCGGTCTGAAGAGAGCACGCGATGTGCCAATTTTTGCCAGTGTCGGTTCAGTGTTGTGGGTCAGGGGAGGGGCGGGCCGGGGTACCAATTTTTTAATCTTCTCCGAATCAGATGAAACTTGGAATATAACATCTATACCGCCAACCGATATAGAAACTAAAACAATTTCGAAAATCCATTGAAAAATGACGGAGTTGTGGGCCTTCAAACAATGCAAATTTTGGCCCCATATGCTTGTGTACACAGCTCCTCCGAAGATGTCGAACTTAAGATGTTATCTGATATCGCAGTGCGTGCGGTCTGAAGAGAGCACGCGAAGTGCCAAATTTTGCAAGTGTCGGTTCAGTGTTGTGGGTCAGGGGAGGGGTGGTCCGAGGTACCAAAATTTATTTCGTCCCCGAATCATATGAAACTTGATATATAACATCTACCATACACGTTGATCATAAAACTGAAAACAGATTGTAAATCCGTTAAAAAATGGCGGAGATTTGGGACCTCAAACTTTGAATGTGGGCCCGTATTCTTTCCAATAAACAAAATGTCATTCGTCTCTGAATCAGACAAAATTTATAACAAATAATCAATGTAAGTAGCTGATCACAATACTCAAAACAATTTTTAAATCCATTGAAAAATAACGGAGTTACGGGCTGTCAAAATTCGCATTTTGGGCCGGGTTTGACAATTTCCCAATCCCGTCACCCAATTTCGAGGCAGGGGTGGGGTCAATTCCAATCACTTGAGATCAACCCACACATGTTAAGGGAAAGACATAATCATCCTACTTCATATTTTCCGTCCCTTAACTGCGATTTATTCAGCTCAAGATTTTCCCTATTATTATACTTCCATGGTGTAACCAAGGAAGTATATTGTTTTTCTACTGAGGTCGTTTTCCGTTTATTTCGAAATACTCAGAAACTGATTGCAGTAGGAACGCGAAATCTCTAGCGAATGTAGGCATCGAAGCTTTACTAAATATAATGGTATCAGGATTTCCGCCCAATGTTTCTTGGCGGAGTTATGGCCCTTTTGCGATTATTTTTCATTGTTATTATTATTATTATACTTGACACTTTTGTAATCACTATTACTCGAAAAGTACAAGAAGTAGGACACCAAAACTTGGTAAGTAGGTTGGGGTACATGAGTTCTAACCATATGGCCCATAACGATTTTGTCCGCGCTTTCACCGAGGAGTTATCTCCCTTTATTTGAAAAAATGTCATTTTATTATCTCGGAAATTATAAGAAGCAGAGCATCGAAAATTAGACCGTATGCACATCTCGATATGCACTACTGCCCTCGGGCATAAAAACTTGTGTCCGCGCTTTCCCTGAAGAGTTACCGCCCATAGTTGGCAAACCTCTATTTTATTGTACTCTGTTGTCCTCCCGTATTATTCCAGATAACTGCATTTGGTTTTTGTAGTCGTATTGACCGTTGTCAGCTTAGTCCAAGGAAGAAAATTTGACAGGGTCGTTCTCATATTTTTACAATAGGATGGGGGTGCCAAATTAAAAAAAAAAATTCGCCGACGATATAGAAGGTGAATGTAGCAGACTAATTGGCTTCTTCCAAATAAATAATCGACATGTTATGACACATTCCTATTAGTTGTCTTACCACATTGACTAAAAATGCGAGTTCATGTGACAATTATTGTTCAAACAAGCATCGTGAAAATTCGCCAAACATTATATACGTCAAATAACATGTCCACCACAGGAGAACGATATCTCGGTGTTAGATATATGAATGAATGTATGAATGAATGTGGTCCGATTTAGATAATCCGCAGTTCTTAATATATTATTGTAATCGAGATGGCCGCCAATGTGGCGGAAATGTCGACATTTGACATTAAAATACATATATTTCCGCAATATATCCCAGCATGTAAGAATGACACATATGGATATTATCACCATACATGGGCTTTCGGTGGGAACATACCGTTCACTACATAAAACCGTAATATATGTGCAAGCACGCGAAGTACATGGATTTGTGCCAAATTGGATTCTGCTATTATATCAATATTTTAATAGAGACCAACATGGTATGTGGAGAGAATAGTGAATTTGCCAACTTCAGACGCTGTCAGCTACCAACGCTCAACTGATGCATGTGATCGCCATACGTTCTTGCATATCGATAACGATTGAGTATATCTACTCGTGTACTAAAAGGTCTAGCGACGGACTCCATCAGATTGATTACTGTATATAGCTAACAGTGGCTGGCTTTTGAAGCAGGAGATCTCCCGGATATTATAGCTATACTTTATTCTTTTCCATTTCACCATGGTACATGTATACCGCCGGTATATGTTTGGTAAATGAACGACGTTGGATAGTCTGTCGTGGTAACACGGACGTTTTCTGACATAATATTCATGAAAAGTCTTCGTAAAATCAATCCTTGTATGGATACCCTTGGTGATTGGAATGGACAATCGACAATCAGACACCCCCTTCCATTATTCTGGCAAATATGTGAAGGAAGAAATGTTGATGATTGCCTCATTCTTAAACTTCTTGTCATCAGTTCACACTAAGTGCCGGTACATTTCCGCATATACATTAATATGTCGACCAAGATGGGATCTTTACAAATTTGAACTAGAACTTAAGCAAGAATTTTATTTGTATTACAGCGATATTAGCATATTTTTGTATAACTACATGTGTGTATATAATTAATTTGTCTCATATACAAGTACCGCTAATGTGTATATAGACGCTGTCGTTAGGTGGGGTGAATATAAAATAATTCCCGGAAATGACTCACATAAGCATGCACAGTTGATGTCGAATCCGGTCTATGATTAAACATATATATATTGTTGCTGTATAATTCATGGAATAAATACTGTTTAAACTAAGGTCTATCTGACCAAACTGGATTGCTTATCACGTGAACATGTATGGAGCTCTTCGTACAATAGCATCATCGTGACCGTGTTCTGCTGAAGTTACTCTATATATGCCACTTGGTTGGGGTAGATTATCACGATGCATGAATGCGGCATGGTATATACAATTTGTGGGATATAGCCAGACTGATCTGATAACTCCTAGTCGAATATAATTGGAACAGTTTGGGGCATTAGGATATATATGAATCGGCCTATATAATATGATCTGAAAGGTGCCATTATTATTATAGTAAACCATGACCACCTCCGTAGTTACGCGTGCTAATTCAACTTCCTTCATTTCCGCATTTCATTTGTTTCATGATAACGTTCTAACCCAGAATCAACATGGTACGTCACGAGCTGTTATTAACTCCAACTAGTACTTCACATTATGCTGTAAGAAGTTAGTGGACTGCGTTGCCCACAATGTTATTCAGTATTCAGAACCTGGATTCCAGAGTATATTGGACATAATAAATAAAACTGATGACATGACACCAGAAGACCCGTCACTACCAAAGGACGCCTCACTCGTTTCCCACCGCCTTACCCGTTTTCCAATGTGTGGTCATACAGTTCGTCAAGATACAGGAATTATAGTATTATAATAAGTATCGCCTGTCCAATTTTGGATCGTATCTATTGCGTCTACCATTCACATTCTTTCATCATCTAAGCTGAATGGTTGGATATGCGGAGCAGTTGCGCATTCCCTGTTGATTTCGATAAACTTCAAAATAATCACCAATCAAGTGCGACCGGCAATGCGATAATAACCATTGCCAAGAATCACTTTCCTATTGAACTGATGTAAAATGAAATGCATTGTCTCATTAACTCTTCACATGCCTAAATCATATAAATCAATATGGGATATTATTTGGCTGTGTACTATCACTGGTCCATACCAGCCTACTGTGTTCATGCCAATGCAGCTTTCCTATATTTGGCGAATCACTTTGTGTAGCTATCACCAATTAACTCAACACGAGGAAAGCCAAGAACACACCATTTCGCCTGTTTTCGGGGATCTAGTCTGGTGTATGATAATGTTCATTTCAACTGAATAAATATGTTATCGGAGGTCAATAACTTATAGTAACGTCTCAAAACTCCACATATGCTATGAAAGTGGTTGGACTACTTTGTTGAATACCATCATTCAGATTTCAGAACCTGATATTCACAATCACAATATATCGCTTTAAGCTTGATACGGGACGCTACCCCTTATACGGATATATTTTAAGCTGCCGTTGTTATCAATGCGATTGAAACCTGCTAAATAAATTAAACGAGGTTCAAATTGTGTTACCGTGCAAATTTAATTAAAGGTTACAGCGCAACAAACAGTAAGACAAGCAAGCCAAATGACAGCCATATAATTAATTATACTATTGTTTGTGTTTTATAAACAAGGATGTGTTGTTTCTTGCTTGCCAAGATTCATTGTAAAGCTGAGAAGTACAATCCCACTTCATAGCTATCATAATAAACAATTGTGTATTGCTACCTTATATGATAATCTATATTTATGCATTTTCTACTGATATGTCACGACAAGAACTGGCACCAACGCTTATCTGCATCATCAATTACCATTTGATAAGGTAACCACCAATATTTCTCAATTAATACTCTGGCTTAGAGTACATGTATAACACATAAGGCTAGACATTGGGATGGTAACACTTGTCCCCCAAGCTAAGATGTCGGTCTAAGATACTTTCTAATTTCACATAGTGAGTTGGATTTTCTATTCAACACCCTCCTCACTAAATTTCAGGAAATTTAAAGAAATGACACGTATGCCGTATAGAACATCGCTAATTTGTATAAGAAATTAAAGCTATGCGAATTTACCTAAAAGTAGCCGATTAACCTAATTCCGCATAACGGAATGCCAGGGCGATATTTGGTGGTGTAACGAACACTGAATTTTGTATTTTGACTGCCATTTTGGTAGCCATCTTGGGTGAAATTGAACAGTTCTGTTGAATTGTGACAATAACTCCGTATGTGGCACGAATATTTCTTTCCCATCACTGAATTCCACTCATTTCTTTATATCTATTGCTACAATATCGGAATTGATTTTTGTCAGGAAGCTATAATTCGGTTGTCTAAAGTGGAATTTTGACAGATCGAACATGTTTTGTACAATAAAATTGGTGCACTACATTACGGAAGCAATAAGTAAACACATAATTGTCACAATTCGCCGTCGCTAACAAACGGAAGGACTATTACATGATATTTTTGAAAATCGCAAAATTGTTGATTTTCAGGTGCCATTTTGGCAGCCATCTTTGACTGGAATAACATTTTCCCGTAAATTTGGGTATTGTTCTTTGAGAATTACTATTGATGAATTGCCCTAACTGAAAACAAATGTATAACAATTAAGAAATATGCGCAGAATTCGTCAGTTCTCATGACAACCCTACATCTAATCTGAACTGACAATGACGTCATCTTTGTGACGTCATAATTCTCTCCAGTCGCGGACCCATGAAGTCTAACAAACTTTTTCCGACAAATTAAGTGATACCCTATCATATTAGAATAGTCTCTACATTTGTTCAAAAAATTCCCACGAAAGTACATAAGCGACTCTACTAATGGGAATGGACAGCAAGAATAGCGAATTCAAATAAGATGGCATTTTACAGAATAATTAAGCCAGACTTTGGCACAGAAAATGTATTTCACACACCAACCATAATGTCGTTTCACGCCTGATGAAATTCCGTATTAGGAATCACCGACTTCCTATCGAGACAGGCTCCTGTGTTGGACAAGTTCACAAGGTAGAAAGCGTAAATTGTGTAACAATGGCCTTGGAGTCGAATATCACGTTATTTTGAAGTGCAACAAACTTACTGATCTCAGGAAAAAGTACATTAAACCATATTATTAGCCATAGCCCATCCCCACCCAACCCAGACCCACCACACCCGATAACCCAAAAAGAACTAATAAGGCAATTATATATAGAATAGAGCCTCGCCCAATAGATGCTCAAACCCCCCTCACGGACATAAACAATTTAAGCGACGACATTAGCTACATATTTTATTTATCCATCACACAAAACTTGCCTTTTGTGAGGTAAATCTGTCATTTTCCTCAGTTTAACATTCGTTACTTCGATGACGCCATTACATTTATTAGGTCAAGCAAACCAATTAGCATTCATGACGTGGGAAAACCGGAATGCAGCCTAGAGCGAAATAGTTCGTTGGCATTTTTATATTTATTATAAGCAGACCTTGTTCTGAGGATTTATAGATGTTTTAGAGCTAAAATATATATCATTTTAGAATTATTTTAGTGAATTATACACGACAAAAACGTTCTGAAATCACAATGACGTCATTAAGGCCGGTTGACGTCCCTAGTTACCTGCGCAATTTGCATATCAAATTACGCCATAAAAGTAGTACTAACCTAATAAAGCTACGTTGACCTAATAAAGCTACATTGACGTAATAAACGTAACGTTTATTAGGCAGGCTTTATGTAGTCAATAGACGTAGTGAGCGGTGGATAAACTGAGATATATATGTTAGTCAGATTGTGAAACCAGTCATTTCTTGAAATGACTAAAATGTTCAGTCATTTCGCGAAACCACTGTGAGAGCCAGTGACTTCACGAAATGACTGAAATTAGTGGTCAGACATTTCACGAAATGACTGAATACTAGTTTTGGTTCGGGGACTTCAATTGTGAACATAAAATTAGGACTTGATTTAATTTTTATTCATAAAAGTAAATCATAAATGTAATAGAAACATAAAATATACTTTGAAATAGTTTGATTTCTTCTATTGTCTTAAAGTAATCATCCTTGGGAATAAGGTATTTCGGACATTTACTGTACTTCTCAAACAAATCACTACAGAACCTAAACTCTATACTGTCTGACATTTTAATTGTAGACAAGGAATAGTAGTTTGAGCAATAAACTGAATCAACAATGGAAATGAGCTGGAAGATCTGTCTTAAATACATGTACTGACCAAGTGACCACAGTTCAATTGTGTTCTCTTAGTATCAAACAGTTCACCTACATGTCTTAATTGTAATCGAGTGACTACAATTCATAAGTATTTTCTTAAGATCAAACAGTTTGTCTATCTTAATATTGATCAGGTGATTACAATTCAGAAGTGTTTTCTTAAGATCAAACTGCTCACCCAGTCATTTTGTGAATTATAGCAGTATACAAGTGAAATTACACAAGTTGACTGATATAAGTCAGATTGTGTAAAGAATATAACTAAATTTCAGTCATTTCATGAAATGACTGGAAATTTCAGTCAAATTACACAAGTTGACTGAAATTAGTCAGATTGTGTAAAGAATATAACTAAATTTCAGTCATTTCATGAAATGACTGGAAATTTCAGTTATTTCATGAAGTGACTGGCCATCATAGTGGTTTCGCGAAATGACTGAAAATTTTAGTCATTTCACGAAATGACTGGTTTCACAATCTGACTGTAACATATATACTCGGAACATGTCACATTCATTTATTTTGTTATCTTCGCGATTGTGCATAACAAAGTGAAAGGATATTTGGGAAAACAGAAAACTAACATCAAATAATTTGCCAACATAACTTACTAGCATAACAAAATGACACAGCAGAGAAAAAAAGATAACACCTCGAATATAAAATCTACAAACTAAGCGAAGAAATGAAAGCCGTTGCTTTAAAAATCAAAAATAATTGAGATGATGATCGATGCTCCTTTTGTAAATCCGAAACAGAAACAATTCTACATTTATTATTCTATAATTGCCCAATCATGAACAAACTATATGGGGTGAGGTTACTGACTGGATATTCGAAAAAAATATATATAATCTACAAATATCGCTCCACTTGCTTTAGTTGGAAGATCAGTTGGTTGTAGAGAAGACGAGCTTATACAGTAAGTGCATTCTCATATTTGTAAAATACGCAATATACTGCTCAAAATTGAGGAATGAAATCCCCGATATACGAGCTATTCAGAAAGAATTTCAGTTCAACTACAATGTGGACAAATTAGCATATACTAAGAAATGTCAATACTTTAAATTTAGTGGGCCTACTGGAAAAATATCATAAAATTAAGAAAAACAGGAAAGATTATTTCAAATGAGGCAAAAAAAAGAAGTAATTATAAGACAATCTACACAGCTAAAAAAAAAGGAATCTAAAGATATAATTATATACTTGATAGAATCGGCAAAAAATTATATTATGGTAATAAGAACTGACCCATACAAATTACTACAAACTCCATTGGAACAAGAAATAAGATGATTCAAAATTCCATAAACTATAACAAGAAACCAAAGCAACAACAAACACGCACAATATATATTTCAACAGAGAAATGACTTTAAAGCAGAACAACAGTAATGCTCTAAACAATCGACTCCTTAACCACATCAAAATTATGGGTAACTTTTCAGGATTTAGTCGGAAATATGGCTTGTTGCCATTCACCGAACGCTCTCAGTGAGAGCTTTCCGATGAATGGCAACAAGCCATATTTCCGACTAAATCCCGAAAAAATTACCCATAATTCTGCCGTGGTTAAGGAGTCGATTATTTAGAGCATTACTGTATGCATTACTCACTGCACATGGTGGCAGTTTTAAAATCTGTTTTGGAACGTTGGAACCGAAACTGTCAGAGGATATGTGACGTTTATTAAAATATTTATGTCAGTTTGTGCATCGCGGTGCACAACTATAAAATGATCTAATAATAGTAATGCGCAAATAGAACGGGTTAACTACCTGTCCTGTTGTTGGAGGTGTTAACATTATCAAGACCGCTAAAACGAAACTGTGGCATGGGAATTTCGTAACACGAATGGTTTTATTTATAAATAAATAGTTTCTGTATTTGTTTTGGAATGAAGAAATCACTTGGCAAATGAGATTTTGAGAATAAGTTTTGCATTTGGCCAGTGGCAGCGTGAACATTGAATAAATCTTTAACCCTTTCATGATTATTTAAAGCATTACTTTATTAGAACAATTCTGACTTCGAGCTGAATAAAAATCGAAGAAGTAGTCATTCGCGGAACTAATATCCATAGAGAGGGAAACAAAGTAATACAGAGAGGAAGAAAGTCGCTAAGTGAATATAACTACACATACCTTTCTGAGAACATGTTATGATTATGGGGTATATACTGCAAGTTAATTCGACGGACTTGTTTCTAGATAAAGATAATGATAAACAAGAGCGTGCAGTGCCGTGCAGCCAATGTGCATTTATGCAACTGTTATGGGTTATGAATTTAAAACTGATCTAATAATATTAATGCGCAAATAGCTATAGAACGGGTTAACTACCTGTCCTGCGCAGCCCTTGTGTTATTGAAGTGAATCATTGAGGTGCAATGAAAGAGTCATTCTATATATAAAAGTTCACCTACTGTGTGGTCAGGGTTCACCGACACTATGTGAAATATTTTAATTACTATTGATAGTTGAGTGTTATGTCACAGTCTGCACTTGGTGAAATCCTATTTATTAGCGACCAAACGTGGCAGAGAAGACGATTGGGCAGTGTGAATCGTAAAGATGCAATGAAAGAGTCATTCTATATATAAAAGTTCACCTACTGTGGGGTCAGGTGTCACCGTTACTAGGTGAAATATTTTAATTACTATTGATATTTGAGTGTGGGTCACAGTCTCTTGGTGAAATCCTATTTATTAGAGACCTTTCGCAAAACTCACGTTTACGATTACGGATACGGATAGGGTACTACGTCACCAACCTTTGTGTACTTTCTAATCGTTCTCGTATTTTACTATCCGTAATGACGGTTACGATTTCATGGTTTCTAATAAGCTCAAATAACACCTGAAATTTATTTTCTGCAATATATCACTTTACTCCGTTCGAGATTGTATATGTATATCATGTAAACCATCCAGTTGTATTGAGCTACGACCTCGATATGCTGTTTAGATTGTCAATCACTGTACTCGTCGTCGTGATTCACGAGCTTCCTGCGAAATAAGATCGCTATTTACAACGGATGAACATCGCTGGCTGCAACAGAAAACTTTACAGAAAGAGGAGTGCACTATGAAACCAGTCGCCAAAAATACAGAATATAGTGTGCGATGCATGAGGAGTTTTGACTGATTATTATGTGCAAGATAGTACACAATATATAGTGAAATTCAACAATTATTTAATTTACTATAATCTCTGCCATGGAGGTGTCCTAACGTGTGTAGTTATAGAATGCCTCAGGAGAGCCTAAAGAATGGCATAACCCTCTTAATGAATAGTGAAAGATTTTGTGTTCTCTTCCCCTTTCCCGAATTGAATAGTTCATTCAATTTAATAACATTCGGTTTTCGGTTGGGTTTTATATATCTCTCTCGCAGAGTCTGTAATGCAGGGCATTTTAAAATTACATGGAATTCATAACCGATTTTAAAATTACATGGAATCATAACCGAGTTCTAAGTTACATAAAGTACTCTGTCTGAGTAATCTGAACCTACCCTGGATCCCGATTCAACTGGTAAGTAGTGATTTCTGCTCCTGAACCGTAACTAAAAGAATATTTGGCACACCCACCGACATCACAAGAGCTCAGCAGTCTCTGTCACTGTCAGGTTTGTTCTTTGCATTTATTTTTAATTTAAAAAACACGCACAAATGCGGCATTTAAAGGTACTCAATCCGATTAGATGTCCCCATATCATCAGATTCCAACAACAATTTTTTTTTTAAATGCCGCTTCTGTTATCAGAATCTAGTAATTGCTCAAAATTAATGCTAACCACAGTCAACTATACTATAAAATTTCCCAAAACCTGTTATTTATCAACATTTTGTTCAACGAAATTTTGCCGGTTTGTCAAATATCTGACAAAAAAGCAACTTGCATGATGCACATCGCTTCTACCGTGATGTCGACTTTGTTTCGATTTGGTAGTAACAAATCAGAAGTGATGCACATCAGCGAGCTCACCAACATTGTGTCGGATTTCCTAAACCCAAAGAGGTGAAGCCGAAATCGCATTGAAATCAACTCGCGGACTTGAAGGGGCTTGAACGATGGCGTCGTGGTTGATGTAAGGTCCAAATTCAGGAACATCACTTCCCCATCAGCATAACGTCTATCTGGTCATCCATGCTAACAACGAACTGAATTTCCACCACATATGACCTGGCATTTATACCTGTATTGCCACAATATATCACGAGAATCGCGGGTCGTACGTTGTGACTGGTCGAATTATTGACAATATTAACATGTCATGATTATCGCATTGTTGCAAATGAGACGATACGTGAAGTATTAAGGGACTGTATACCAAACACATGCTTTGGGTTGTAAAAGTGTACGAAATAATGATCGTACGTGTTCGTCAAAACTCTTAATAATGGGGCCTCACCCATGCCGTCGAATCAGTCGAAATCCTTACATTTCTCTAAAATGGTCCAATCCCCATGTTCACATCCTCGGGATGGCACTCCCGGATGTGATGGGTGTGGATCGGAGTGTTTCTAAAGGGTATTTTGGGCGGCCACCAAACCATTCCGTCAAATCGGTCGAAATCATCACCGTTCTCGTAAATGGTCCATACCCCATTTTCACACCCTCGGGGACGCACCACCGTGGGTGATGGTGTGGTCGGGGTGTTTCTAGGGGGTATTTGGGGCGGGTCACGCACCCATGCCGTCAAATCGGTCGAAATCTTTACCGTTCTCGAAATGGTCTATTCCCCATGCTTACCCCCTCAGATGGCACCCTCGGTGGTGATGGGCGAGGATCGGTGTGTTTCTAGGGGCATTTGGGGTGGGCCACTCCATTCCGTCAAATCGGTCGTAATCGTTACCGTTCATGAAAATGGTCCATAACCCATTTTCACCCCTCGGGTGGCACCCACCGGAGCTGGTGGTTGGGTCGAGGTGTTTCTAGGGGATATTTGGGGCGGGCCACCCATCCATGTCGTCAAATCGGACAAAATCATTACCGTTCTCGAAAATTGTCCATACCCAATTTTCACCCCTCGGGGTGGCACCCCCGAGGTGATGTGGTCGGGTGTTTCTTTGAGGTATTTGGGGCGGCAAATCGGTCGAAATCCTTGCCTTTCTCGAAAATGGTCCATACCCCATGTTCACCCACTAGGGTTGACACCCTGGAGAGGATTGGTGTGGGTCGGAGTGTTTCTAAAGGGTATTTTGGGCGGCCACCCAACCATTTCATCAAATCGGTCGATATCATTACCGTTCTCGAAAATGGTCCATACCCCATTTTCACGATGGGTCAATTACACAAAAGTTGTTCTCAGATCATTGAAATTAACGATCTGTATCAGTACCATAAACATGTTAACAATGAACGCTCTTTATAGCTTTGTGTTGATCTCGACTGTTCTAAATTATATACCTTGAATATGACGTTCGTGTATGGCAGATACAGTCCGTATAACAGTATTGTCGTGTATGTACACCAATTGTGATCACAGGAAGCTAGTCAGAATATGTGACTAATATCGGCGGCGTTTTGACGTTTGGTCGCGTGTTTCTTTGGGGTACTTGGGGCACCCCCCCCCCCCCACCCATGCCGTCAAATCGGTAGAAATCTTTACCTTTTTCGAAAATGGTCCAAACCCCATGTTCACCCCCTTAGGTTGGCACCATCGGAGGTGTTGGGTGTGGGTCGGAGTGCTTCTAAAGGGTATTTGTGGCGGGCCACCCAACCATTCCATCAAATCGGTCGAAATAATTACCGTTTTCGAAAATTGTCCATACCCCATTTTCACCCCTCGGGGACGCACCCCCGTGGGTGATGGGTGGGGTCGGGGTGTTTCTAGGGGGTACTTGGGGCGGATCACGCACCCATGCCGTCAAATAGGTCGAAATCTTTACCGTTCTCGAACGAAATGGTCCATTCCCCATTTTCACCCCCTCGGGTGGCACCCTCGGTGGTGATGGTGAGGGTCGGTGTGTTTCTAGGGTGGGCCACCTAACCATGTCGTCAAATCGGTCGAAATCCTTACCGTTCTTGAAAATGGTTCATACCCCATTTTCACCCCTTCGGGTGTTTCTAGAGGGTATTTGGGCCGTCAAATCGGTCAAAATCTTTACTTTTCTCGAAAATGGTCCATACCCTTACCTTGGGTGACACACGGCGGGTGTGATGGGTGGGGGGGGGGGGGGGGTCGGGTGTTTCTATGAGGTATTTCGGGCGGGCATCCCACCCATGCCGTCAAATCGGTCGAAATCCCTACTATTCTCGAAAATGGTCCCCATTTTCTCTCCCTCGGGGTGGCACCCCCAGGAGGTGTTGGATGGGGGTCGGCTGTTTCTAAGTGGTCCTTACCGTTCTCTAAAATGGTCCATACCCAATTTCACCCCGTTGGGGTGGCACCCCCCGGGGTGATAGGTGGCGGTCGGGGTGTTTATTTGTGATGTTTTGGGCGGTCGAAATCCTTACAGTTCTAGAAAATGATCCATACCCCATTAAAATGGTCCAAGGGTGTACTTGGGGTGGGCATCCAACCACCCACCCATGTCTTCAAATTAGCCTAAATCATTACCGTTCTCGAAAATGGTCGATACCCGATTTTCACACCGTCGGGGTGGCACCCCGGGGTAATAGGTGGGAGTCGGGCTGTTTCTATATGGTATTTGGGGCGGGCCACACATGCATGCCCTCAAATTGGTGGAAATCCTTACCGTTCTTGAAAATTGTTCTTACCCCATTATCACCCCTCGGGATGGCACCCCTGGGTGATGGGTGGGTGATCGGAGTGTTTATAGGGGTATTTGGGGCCGGCCACCAAATCGGTCGAAATTCTTACCGTTCTCTATAATGGTCCATTCCCAATTTTTACCCCACCCCTCGGGTTGCCCGGGGTGATGGATGAGTGGGGGTGTCAGGTGTTTATATGAGCTATTTAGGGGCCACCCACCCATGTCATCAAATCGGTCGAAATCCCTATGGTTCTCGAAAATGATCTATACCCCCATGGTCACCGCTAGTGGTGGGTTGGAGGATCGCGGTGTTCATATTCGGTATTTGGGGCGGGCCACCCACCGACCTTATCAAATATGTCTTGGGGGAGACAGAAAGAAGTATATATGGATGCATTTGATAGAGTTTGAGATGATAGAGTGGGCTTTGAATTGTCATCGGCTTCGTAATATGATTTATAATATTTAAGTCGATTTTAGTTTGATTATACAGTCCCGGATCGACTATGGAAGTCCATCAAATGCGCCTATCGTAGCGATGTAAGGCCAGAACGAAAATGGAAGTTTACATACCCTAACACAATTGTCTTGGTGAGAGACGCAAATTGGTTGAAAGCTTTACCTTTCTCGAACCTGGTCCATACCCCAGTTTAACCCCCGAGGGTGGTGGATGGAGGTTCGGGTATTTCTATGGGGGTATTTGGTGTGGGCCCCCCACCCATGCCGTCAACTCGGTCGATATCACTACTGTTCTCGAAAATTGTCCATAACCCATTGTTACCCCATCGAGGTGGCAACCCTGTGGGTGATGGTGGGGGTTGGGGTGTTTCTAGGTGGTGTTTGTGGCCGGCTACTAACCCATGCAGTCAAATCGGTCGATACCACCAATGTTCTCGAAGATGGTCCATACCCCATTTCCACCCCCTCTGGGTGATCGGTGGGGGTCGGGTTGTTTCTGTGGGCTATTTGGGGTGGGCCACCCACCATGGCGTCAAATCGATCAAATTCTTGCCTTTCTCGAAAATGGTGCTTACTCGATTTTAACCCCCTGGGGGTGATGGGTGGAGATCGGGGTGTTTCTATGGAGTATTTTGGAGGGCCACCCACCTATGCCGTCAAATCGGTTGAAATCCTGACCTTTCTCGAAACTTGTCCATACCCAAGTTTAACCCCATCGGGTGGTACACCCCGTGTGTGAGGGATGGGGGTTAGGGTGTTAGTCGGATATCAAATTTGTCAGAAATGGATTCATTGACAGTCCCAGAAAGACTATGGAAGTCAAATGTTAGTTTTAAGATGCGTGGGGCTGTTGGTGGGATTTGATGCCTTGGGTCTAGCTACATGACCAATGTTGTTCTCAGATCTTTGCAATTAACGCTCTGTATCCATACCATAAACAAGTTAACAGTTAACGCTCTTTATTAATTCGTGTTGAGCTCGACTTTTCTAAATTCGATATCTTGAATTTGCAGTTCGTGTATGGTAGATACAGTCCTTATAACAGTATTTCGTGTATTTATAGCAGTTTTGATCACATGAAGATAGTCAGAATACGTGACTAATATATAGGTGGCGTTTTGACCATACACTTATGACACTTTTATCCAACTGAAATGTGACATGTTCATCGGTGTGACGTTCATACAATATCACCGACAACTTTATATACACGGTTTCAACTGAATTTTTCCATCGATTTTGGGAAACGTGAGCATGAGACATTATAATTAATGCTATTCCGCGGCTTAATTAGCAAATTATATACTAAGGGATTAGTTAATGTATTTGATTTAGTGTGACGCTGATCCCCAGGGCATAGTGGCACGCGCATCGTCATGGGGCCAGCCATCAACACCCTCTGATTTCACTAAATCGTACAATTAAGGAACTTTTACATCGGAAGTCGTTCTATATCGCCGGTATTGTGATGGTTCTTGCCTGATATGTTACGGCAAGGGTGGGCTCGGGGTGTTTCTCTAGAGTATTTGGGAGGGCCATGCACCCATGCCGTTAAATCGGTTGCACCCCCGTGGGTAATGGTGTGGGTTGGGGAGTTTCTATGTGGTATTTGGGGCGGGCCACCCACCCATGCAGTCAAATCGGTCGAAACCCCTACGGTTCTCGAAGATGATCCTTATTCCATTTTCACTCACTTGGGGTAGCACCTCGTGGGTGAAGGGTGGGGTCGGGTTGTTTCTCTGGAGTATTTGGGAGGGCCATGCACCCATGCCGTTAAATCGGTTGAAACCATTAGCTTTCTCGAAACTGGTCCATACCCCATGTTTACCCCCTCGGGTGGCACCCCCGGGGTGATGGATGGGTGGGGTGTCGGGGTGTTTATTTAGGGCCACCCACCCATCCAGTCAAATCGGTCGAAACCACTACGGTTCTTGAAAATGGTCTATACCCAATGTTCACCCCCTCGGGGTAGCACCCCCGTGGGTGAAAGGTGAAAGGTGGGGGATCGTGGTGTTTCTATGGGGTATTTCTGGCGGGCCACCCACCAGCCTTATCAAATTTGTCTTGGGGAGAGACAGAAAGAAGTATATATGCATTCATTTGATAGCGTTTAAGATGATAGAGTGGGTTTTGAATTTTCCTCGGTTTAGGGGCACCATTAGGAACCATTTGTTTGACCATATTTGGTCTTATTCCAAAAACATTGGGCGACGGTCATCATAATGTTTTAGTGGTCAGATGTGAATTGGCCGAAGGGCCCTATTGTAACATTTTGACATAAATTTGTCTTTCGAAAACATATCCTATACTAACACTTCGAATGACTTCCTGTGTTTGTTGGTCCCAAAAATAAAAAGATCCCACAAAAATTCAACTTCGTAATAATAATGACTTATAATATTTAAGTCGATTTGAGTTTGATTATACAGTCCCGGATCGACTATAGAAGTCCAACAAATGCGCCAATCGTGGCGACGAAAGGCTAGAACGAAAATGGAAGTTGCTATACATCAACACATTTGTCTTGGTGAGAGACCCAAATCGGTTGAAATCCTTACCTTTCTCGAAACTGGTCCATACCCCACTTTAACCCACTCGGGTGCGTGGGTGGTTTTGAATTGTCCTCGACTTAGTGGCACCATAAGGAACCATTTGGTGACCATATTTGGTCTTATTCGAACAACATTGGGCGACGGTCGTCATATTGTGTTTTAGTGGTCAGATGTGAATTGGCCGAAGGGCCCTATTGTAATATTTTGACATAAATTGGTCTTTCGAAAAGATATCCTATACTAACACTTCGAATGATTTCCTGTGTTGGTTGGTCCCAAAAATAAAAAGATCCCACAAAAATTCAACTTCGTAATAATAATGACTTATAATATGTAAGTCGATTTGAGTTTGATTATACAGTCCCGGATCGACTATGGAAGTTCAACAAATGCGCCAATCGTGGCGATGAAAGCCAAAACGAAAATGGAAGTTGCCATACCTTAACATATTTGTCTTGGTGAGAGACGCAAATCGGTTGAAATCCTTACCTTTCTCGAAACTGGTCCATACCCCAGTTTATCCCACTTGGTGGCACACCCCGAGGGTGATGGATGGGGGTTCGGGTGTTTCTATGGGGTATTTGGGGTGGTCCACCCCCACAAGCCGTCAAATCGGTCGAAATCCCTACGGTTTTCGAAAAGGGTCCATACCCCATTTTCACCCCTCGGGGTGGCACACCCGGGGTGATGGATGGGTGTCGGGTGTCGGTGTGTTTATATGAGGTATTTGGGGCCACCCACCCATGCCGTCAAATCGGTCGAAATCATTACCGTTCTCGGAAATAGTTTATACCCCATTTCACCCCTTCGGGTGGCACCACTCTGGGTGTTTGGGCAGGGATTGGGGTGTTTCTGTGAGGTATATGTGACGGGCCACCCACCCACGCCGTCAAATCGGTCAAAATCTTTACCGTTCTCGATAATGGTCCATACCCTGAAGTGATTGGAAGGGAGCCGGTTGTTTATAGGGAGTATTTGGGACAGACCACCCACCCATCCGTCAAATCGGTCGAAATCCCTACTGTTCTCGAAAATGGTCCATACCCAATTGTTACCCCCTCGGGGTGGCACCCCCGTGGGTAATGGTGTGGGTTGGGGAGTTTCTATGTGGTATTTGGGGCGGGCCACCCACCCATGCAGTCAAATCGGTCGAAACCCCTACGGTTCTCGAAGATGATCCTTATTCCATTTTCACTCACTTGGGGTAGCACCCCGTGGGTGAAGGGTGGGGTCGGGGTGTTTCTCTGGAGTATTTGGGAGGGCCATGCACCCATGCCGTTAAATCGGTTGAAACCCTTAGCTTTCTCGAAACTGGTCCATACCCCATGTTTACCCCCTCGGGTGGCACCCCCGGGGTGATGGATGGGTGGGGTGTCGGGTGTTTATTTTGGGCCACCCACCCATCCAGTCAAATCGGTCGAAACCCCTACGGTTCTTGAAAATGGTCTATACCCAATGTTCACCCCCTCGGGGTAGCACCCCCGTGGGTGAAAGGTGAAAGGTGGGGGATCGTGGTGTTTCTATGGGGTATTTCTGGCGGGCCACCCACCAGCCTTATCAAATTTGTCTTGGGGAGAGACAGAAAGAAGTATATATGCATTCATTAGATAGCGTTTGAGATGATAGAGTGGGTTTTGAATTTTCCTCGGTTTAGGGGCACCATTATGAACCATTTGTTTGACCATATTTGGTCTTATTCCAAAAACATTGGGCGACGGTCATCATAATTTTTTAGTGGTCAGATGTGAATTGGCCGAAGGGCCCTATTGTAACATTTTGACATAAATTTGTCTTTCGAAAACATATCCTATACTATACGAATGATTTCCTGTGTTTGTTGGTCCCAAAAATAAAAAGATCCCACAAAAATTCAACTTCGTAATAATAATGACTTATAATATTTAAGTCGATTTGAGTTTGATTATACAGTCCCGGATCGACTATAGAAGTCCAACAAATGCGCCAATCGTGGCGACGAAAGGCCAGAACGAAAATGGAAGTTGTATACATTAACACATTTGTCTTGGTGAGAGACCCAAATCGGTTGAAATCCTTACCTTTCTCGAAACTGGTCCATACCCCAGTTTAACCCACTCGGGTGCGTGGGTGGTTTTGAATTGTCCTCGACTTAGTGGCACCATAAGGAACCATTTGTGTGACCATATTTGGTCTTATTCGAACAACATTGGGCGACGGTCGTCATATTGTTTTAGTGGTCAGATGTGAATTGGCCGAAGGGCCCTATTGTAATATTTTGACATAAATTGGTCTTTCGAAAAGATATTCTATACTAGCACTTCGAATGATTTCCTGTGTTGGTTGGTCCCAAAAATAAAAAGATCCCACAAAAATTCAACTTCGTAATAATAATGACTTATAATATGTAAGTCGATTTGAGTTTGATTATACAGTCCCGGATCGACTATGGAAGTTCAACAAATGCGCCAATCGTGGCGATGAAAGGCCAGAACGAAAATGGAAGTTGCCATACCTTAACATATTTGTCTTGGTGAGAGACGCAAATCGGTTGAAATCCTTACCTTTCTCGAAACTGGTCCATAACCCAGTTTAACCCACTCGGTGGCACACCTCGAGGGTGATGGATGGGGGTTCGGGTGTTTCTATGGGGTATTTGGGGTGGGCCACCCACACATACCGTCAAATGGGTCTAAATCACTACTGTTCTCGAAAATGGTCCATACCCCATTGTTACCCCATCGGTGTGGCACCCCCGTGGGTGATGGGTGGGGGTTGGGGTGTTTCTATGTGGTGTTTGGGGCGGGCTACCAACCAATGCAGCCCAATCGGTCGAAACCCCTACGGTTCTCGAAGATGTCCATACCCCATTTTTACCCCCTCCGGGTAGCACTCCCGTGGGTGACGTGCGGGGTCGGGTCTTTATATGGGCTATTTGGGGCGGGCCACCCACCCATGCCATTAAATCGATCGAATTCCTTACCTTTCTCGAAAATGGTCCTTGCTCCATTTTAACCCCCTCGGGGTGGCACCCCTGGGGGTGATGGGTGGGGGGCGGGTGTTTCCATGAGTATTTGGGAGGGCCACCCACCCATGCCGTCAAATCGGTTGAAATCCTTACCTTTCTCGTAACTGGTCCATACCCCAGTTTAACCCCATCGGTTGGCACACCCCGAGGGTGATGGATGGGGGTTCGGGTGTTCCTATGGGGTATTTGGGGTGGGCCACCCACCCATGCCGTCAAACGGTCGCAATCCCTACGGTTCTCGAAAATGGTCCTTACGTTGTGGTACACCCGGGTGATAGGTTGTGTCCGGGTGTTTCTAGTAGGTTTTTGGGGCTGGCCACACACCCATGCCACCAAATCGGTCGAAATCCTTACCGTTCTAAAAATGGTCCATACCGTTTTTACCCCCCCCCCCCCCCCCCTCCGGGTGGCACACCGGGTGTGATGGTGGGGGATCCATGAGTTTCTAGTGTATTTTTGGCCGTCAAATCGGTCGAAATCCTCACCGTACTCGAAAAAAGGACCATACTCTATTTTCACCTCATCGGTGTGGCACCCCCGGGGTGATGGGTGGGGTCGGTGTTTTAGGTGGTATTTGAGGCGGGCCACCCACACATGACGTAAAATCTGTAAAAATTCATACCCTTCGCGAAAATTGTCCATACCATATGTTCACCTTTCGGTGGCACCCCATGGAGGTGATTGGTGGGGGGGGGGGTCAGTGTGTTTCTATGGAGTACTTGGGCGGTCACTCGCCCATACCGTCAAATGGGTGGAAATTCTCACCGTTCTCGAAAATTGTCCATACCCCATTCACCCCTTCGGGGTGGCACCCCCAGGGGTGATAGATGGGTTCGGTGAATGTATAGGTGGTATTTGGGGCGGGCCACCCACCCATGCCATCAAATCGGTCGAAATCCTTATCTAATATTGTCCATACCCCATTTACACCCATACGGAGTGTCACCCCCGGTGTGATCGGTCGGGTTCGGGGTGTTTCTAGATGGAATTTGGGGCGGGCCACCCATCCGTGTCGTCCAATCGGTGGTATTTGGGGCGGGCTACCAACATTTTACCCCATCGAAGTGGCACCCACGAGTGATGGTGGGGGTATGGTGTGTCTATGGGTATTTGGGGCGGGCCAACCACCCAAGCCGTGATATCGGTCGAAATCCACACCGGTCTTGAAAATGGTCCGTACCCCATTTTCACCACCTGCGGTCAAATCGGTTGAAATTCTTACCCTTCTCGAAAGTTGTCTATACCACATGTTCACCCCCTGGGTGGCACCCCGGGTGATGGGTGGGGTCGGGTGTTTTTAGGGAGTATTTTGGGCGAGCCACCCACCCATGCCGTCAAATCGGTCTAAATTCTTACCCTTCTCGAAAATTATCCATACCCCATGTTCATCCCTGGGGTGGCATCCCCCAGGAGGTAATTGGTGGGGTATCGACGTGTTTCTTTGGGTTACTTGGGCGGACCACTCACCCATGGCGTCCAATCTGTGGAAATTCTTACCGTTCTCGAGTAAGGTCCATACCCCATTTTCACCCCTTCGGGTGGCACCACCCAGGGGTGATGTCGGGTTCGGGTATTTATATGAGGTATTTGTGGCGGGCCAGCCACCCACGCCGTCAAATCGGTCGAAATCCTTACCATTCTCGAATATTGTCCATACCCCATGTTCACCCCTGCGGAGTGGCACCACCGGTGTGATAAGTGGGAGTCGGGTATTTCTAGGTGGTATTTGGGCGGGCCACCCACCCATGCCGTCAAATCCATACGGCATTTTCACTCCCTATGGTGGCACCCCCACCGGAGTGATGGGTGGGTGTGGGGTTTTTCTAGTGGGTATTTAGGGCGGGCCACCACCCTGTGGTGATGGCTTGGGAATCGGGTGTTCATATGGGTTATTTGGGGCAAGCCACCGACCCATGCCATCAAATCGGTCGAAATCCTTACCGTTCTCAAAAATGGTTCATACCCCATGTTCACCCCTTGGGGTGGCAGCCACTGGGGTTGATGCCTCGGGGATCGGCGTGTTTCTAGGGGTTATTTGTGGTGGGCCATCACACATGCCATCAAATCGGGCGAAATCCTTTCCGTTCTCGAAAATGGTCCTTACCCCATGTTCACCTCCTCGGGTGGCAACCCGGGTGATGGGTGGGTGATCCGGGAGTTTCTATGGTATTTTGGGTAGATCACCCACCCATGCCGTCAAATCGGTCGAAATCCTTACCGTTCTCGAAAATGATCCATACCCCATTTTCACCTCCTCGGGGTGGCACCCCCGCAGGTGATTGGTATGGGATCGGTGTGTTTCTATGGTGTACTTGAGGTGGGCCACTCACCGTGCCGTCAAATCAGTGGAAATTATTACTCTCCTCGAAAAAATGTCCATACCCCATGTTCACCCCATGAGGTGATTGGTGGTTCGGGTTGTTTCTATGGGGTACTTGGGGCGGGCCACTCACCCACGCCGTCAAATCGGTGCTAATTCTTACCGTTCTCGAAAATAGTCCATACCCCATTTTCACCCCTCGGGGTGGCACCATTGAGCTGATGGTTGGAGGCCGGGTATTTCTGATGGGTATTTGGGGCGGGCCACATACCCATGCCGTCAAATCGGTAAAAATCCTTACCGTTCTCGAAAATGATCCATACCCCATTTTCACACCCTCGGGTGCCACCCCGGGGAAATGGGTGGGGTCGGGGTGTTTCTAGGGGATAATTGGAGCGGGCCACCACCCAGGCCGTCAAATCGGTAGAAATCCTTACCTTACACCATTTTACCCCCTTCGGGTGGCACCCGCGGGGTGGTGGATGGGGCATTGTGCTGTTTCTAGGGGGTATTTGGGGCAGATCGCTCGAAATCCTTACCATTCTCCAAAATTGTCCATACCCCATTTAACATCCACGGGGTGGCACCCCGGGGCCTTGTACTATGGACCATAATAATTGTAATCACAAGGTTAATGGAGGTACACAGGAGGCGGGCAAGTGCAATAGACCACTGTATTGTAATAGTGTATATTATACCCGTGTGCATGTGGGCTCATTGCCGATGGGTGATTGGGTTTGATCAGAATGGCATTCACACTGCGGCAATCAAGCGGTTGTCTCGTGGCAAACAACCTAAAGTCTGTATTGGAGTATTGACCAATTATGACATTCGTGCAGGGATGTTGTTAGAGGGTCTCCTTTGTGGGTACACAACTTGGAGTTTAAACCTGCACCTGAGACCTTCTAGCCACGTCTCTTGTACATATTATCAATAGAATACTGCAGCAATTCTGAATGACAAACCAACTAGAAATTAAATACATCGTACGACTTGAATTGTTGGAACAGACGATAACCATTGATGAAATATAACACAATGCACGAACGGTTGCGGTGTACTCACTGGGCGATTATTTAAAGGATACCGATTACCACTAATCAAATTGAACACGGCTCACCCATGCACTAGCGATAACATCTCAATGAGTGTCTCCGAGGACTCATTTTTTTCATTGGTCAATCAAGTCACAACTTGAAAAAGTGAAAAACTTATTATTTTATTGGTCACCAATTATTTTATTGGTCAACATGCATGTGAAAGCGGAATTACAAGAAGTCGCCTATACACTGTTAGAATAAGAGTGGAGGTCTATGGTAATCGACACCTTTTGTGTGCCCCACTGAAGCGTGTGATTACAATAATTGTGTTCTATAGTATAGGGCCCGGGTTGATGGGTGGGTGGTCGGGGTGATTTATGTGGTATTTGGGGTGGGCCACCAACCCATTCCGTCAAATCGGTCTAAATTCCTACCCTCTGGGTGGCACCCCCGGGGTGATGGGCGGGGGGTCGGGTGTTTCTGGGAGGTATATGGGCGGGACACACACCCATGTCGTCAAATCGGTTGAAAACCTTACCGTTCTCGAAAATGGTCCAAACACCATTTGTACCCCCTCGGGGTGATGGGTGGGGGTGTTTCAAATTGGTGTTTAAATTGTGAATTTAGGGTGGGGCACCCACACACACGCGGTCAAATCGGTTGAAATTCTTACCATTCTCGAAAGTTGTCTATACCACATGTTCACCCCCCCCCCCTGGGTCGCACACCCAATGTGATTGGTGGGGGTCGGGTGTTTCTATTGGGTATTTGGAGCGGGTCACCCACCCATGCCGTCAAATCGGTAAAAATATTTACCGTTCTCGAGAATGGTCCATACACTATTTTCACACCTACGGGGTGTCACTCCCGGGGTGGTGTGGCTGGGGTGTTTCTATGGGGTATTTGGGGCGGGCCATCCACCCATACCGTCACGAAATTTGTTCATAACCTATTTTCACCTCTTCGGGGTGCCAACCCCAGAGGTTGATGGGATGGGTCTGGTGTTTCTAGGGGGTATTTGGGGCGGGCCACCCACAAATGCCGTCAAATCGGTCGAAATTCTTACCGTTCTGGAAAGTGGTCGATACTGTTCTCGAAAATGGTCCATACCCCATTTTCACCTCTTCGTTGTTGATGGGCGGGGGTCTGGTGTCTATAGGGGGTATTTGGGACGAGCGACCACCCATGCCGTCAAATCGGTCGAAATACTTACCGTTCTCGAAAATGGTTCATCCCCCATTTTCACCCCTTCTGTTGTCACCATCCGGGGGTGATGAGTGTGGAGTCTGGTGTTTCTAGTAGGTATTTGGGGCGGGCCACCCACCCAGCATGCAATCAAATCGGTCGAAATCCCAACTGTTCTTGAAAATGGTTTATACCCCATTTCACCCCTTCGGGGTGGCACCCCCGGTGGTGATAGGTTGGGCTCGGTGTGTTTGTGTCAGGCCACCGAACCGTTCCGTCAAATTGGTCGAAATCTGTACCGTTCTCGAAAATGGTCGATGCTGTTCTCGAAAATGGTCCATATCCCATTTTCACCTCTTCGGGGTGGCAATCACCGGGTTTGCTGTGTGGGGGTCTGTCGTCTCTATGGGTGTTTGGGACGAGCCACCCACCCATGCCGTCAAATCGGTCGAAATCCTTACCGTTCTTGGAAATAGTTTATACCCCATTTCACCCCTTCGCGTGGTAACACCCGGGGTGATTGGGTAGATATTTGGAGTGTTTCTGAGAGATATATGGGACGGGCCACCCACCCATGCCGTCAAATCGGTCCAAATCCTTACTGTTCTCGAAAATGGTCCATACCCCGAAGTGATTGGAAGGGAGTCGGTTGTTTCTAGGGAGTATTTGGGGTGGGCCATCCACCGTGCCGTCAAATCGGTTTAAATCCAATACTGTTCTCGAAAATGGTCCATACCCAATTGTTACCCAATCGGGGTGGCACCCCCGTGGGTAATGGGTGGGGATGGGAGTTTCTGTGTGGTATGTGGGGCGGGCTACCCACCCATGCAGTCAAATCGGTCGAAACCCCTACCCTACGGTTCTCGAAGATGGTACATACCCCATGTTCACCCCCTCGGGGTAGCACGGGGTATGATGTTCGTGTATGCCAGACACAGTTCTGAAATGTGACATTTCTATCGGTGTGACGTTATGAGAATAATACCGACAACTCAATGTACACGGTTTCAACTGAATTATTCCATCGACTTTTGGGAAACCTGAGCATGAGAGATTACAATTAATGCTATGCCGCGGCTTAATTGGCAAATGATATTTGAACCCCCCCCCCCCCCCCCCCTGGTGTTTGAGTTGATCGGGTGTGTTTTGATGTGTCTTCGGCTTAGAAACAACCTATAACATACCAATTGCTTGACCCTATTTGGCATTTATCGTAGAACGTTGGTCCGCGGCCACCATGATGTTGTTGACGAAATATGTAACGAAAGAAGAGCCCTATTCTAACATTTTGACAAAATCTGTCATGGGGCAGATAATTGGTACGCTGGGCCAATTGCACCCATTTGGTTGTCGGCCATTTGGGTAGGTCGGATTTTGGGTTTGTTTCAAGAAAAAGCGTCCTGTGCTTTATATACATAGAAATAAATTTGAAATAACAATTTTAAAAGGAGTGAGTGGTATTTGATCGGGTGTCTAACTACATGACAAAAATCATTAAAATTACCTATCTGTATCCATACCATAAATGTGTTAGCAACGAACGCTTTTTACTGCTTCGTGCTGATCTCGACTTTTCTATATTCTATATCTAGAATAAGTCGTTTGTTTATGGCATATATAGTCATCATAATAGTATTTCGTGTATTTATACCTATATTTATTTCACGGGAAAATAGCCAGAAGGAACAAAAGTCAGTTTCGTTGTGTTTCTGCCACTTGCAATGAATATGTGTATTTTATCAGTGTGTTCTTCAATAACTTTTTAGTGGTTAATGGACATATTGCAGGAAACTCCCCCTGATTATACAGACCCGGAACGACTGTAGGAGTTACTAAATGAGCCAATGATGGCGATGTGAAGTCAGAACGAACGTGGAAGCTCCCGTACCTTATCATATCTCTATGAAATAAGCGCATATAAACCTGATTGGCTTCGGTTTGATGTGATCGGGTGGGATAAGTGGCACGATGGGCCAATTACACGCATGTGGTTGTTGGTTATTTATTCGAGTCGGATTTTGGAGTTGTTTCGAGAGAAAAAATGTCACGCGTGCTTACTCTAGAAATTTCAGCTTTAATTGTTAAATGTGAAATGACCGAAGGGCCCTATTCTAACATATTCACATAAATCAGTCAAATGGCATACAAATGGCATAGAAACGCTCTTTATTGCTTCTAAATTCGATATCGCGAATAAGTCTTTTGTACATGACATAATAGTTTCCCCAAATTATACCTATTTGGATGACGGAAAGCGGGTCAGAATCTGTGATTAAAATAGGTGGCGTTTGACCAAAGACTGTGACGTTCTGACCAAATTGAAATTTGCCTTTCGTCTGTTCACGTTATGACACAATCAGCTTATTATAATTTTTCCATCGACCCTGGGAGACCAAAGTATGAGCCATTAGAAGCGACGTCATGCAGCGCCTTAACCGTCAAATCATTATTGTCTATT
This sequence comes from Siphonodentalium dalli, assembly GCA_032622095.1. Lineage (NCBI taxonomy): Eukaryota > Metazoa > Mollusca > Scaphopoda > Gadilida > Siphonodentaliidae > Siphonodentalium > Siphonodentalium dalli. The sequence continues at coordinate 196,195,502 of CP136066.1, read as the reverse complement.
CAGGACTAATTAATGTAACTGATTTAGTTTCAAGCTGCTCCACAGGGCATACTGGCAGCTGCCTCGCCATTGATACCCCAGTAGTGGCATATATTAATCTCGTCACAGAACGATTGAAGGATGAATATATAAATAAGTATATTATCAGTGCAGACGATCCACACAGTAAACGAAGGCCATACAAACAATTCAAAACCATTTTTCGACTCGAACCATATCTAATACATACAATTTCTATCAAAGACCGTGAACAATTATGTAGACTTCGAATCAGCTGTCATTCATTAGAAATAGAAAAAGGCCAACACAAACGCCCACCGACGCCAGCCAATGATCGGATATTCAAGATGTGCAATACTAACTCAATGGAAGACGAGAAGCATTTTGTTCTCCATTGTACCAAATACGACAAATTGAGAAAAAGGCCTATATGAATCACTAAATTTCTAAGGGCCAGTAGTATCTCAAAATGTATATATACATAATGCGAAACGACCAACCAAATACAAGTAATGTGATCAGTCGAGCTTTCAAAGAATTCTTTGAAATGAGAAAAGAAGCCCGAAGTTGATGAATAAATTAATTTCTATTCCACACGATATCATAGGCCTGCATACAGTTTATTTGCATGCTTATATTATTGAGCTCTACTAAGTCATTGTATAACTGTAGTATGAATATGTGGAAAGTTTATTATATGAACTATGTATGTGTAAATTATATGTCTTATTATTATGTAATGCATACGGCTCACATGAGTGTTTTATGCTAATAAATATCATATCATAATTCCTCGCTGCATTGAAGCAATATTCTGAGGAAGAACGTGGATTGAACCCGATTTATTACCTCCACCCAATTTAAAGGTGCTCAATCCGATGCGATGATCCCCATATCATCCGATTCCAACAACAACATTTTTTGAAATGCCGCTTCAGTTGTCATACTGGCACAATTGTCACGCCTCGCCATTGAGATCACAGTAGTGGCATATCTCGCGGCAATGAAGCAATATTCTGAGGAAGAACGTGGATTGATCCCCGGTTTATTTCCTCCACCCAGATTAAAGGTACTCAATCCGATTCGATGGTCCCCATATCATCCGATTCCAACAACAACATTTTTTGAAAAGCCAGATCGATGTTCAATAACAACTCGAATTGCGGTGCCTGCAGATCAACGTATCACAAAGAAATTGAACATGTATTATTTACATGTAATGTGCCAGCCATGCATCAATTGAGATACAGTTTCTGGTCAATCACCATTGATTTCTTTGGGGTAGAATGTTTTATGTTTCTCGATTCACTCTCGCAAAACCATCTATATGACTTCCTAATCGGCGGCACAGCCTTCGTTCCTCCACTCGTGGTCATCAATGCTTGGGGAGATATTCTCACATTCGCCGCGAAATTCATGTACAAAGGATGCCAACTTTTACGAAACAATGCCCGTTAAGACTATACCCGATTGCTTGCGTGTGCTTGCTGCCTTCCAGAAAAGCAAGTCTTGTTGACATTAAAATGTTTGAGGGTGAAAAGGAGCATGGCTTAGTGAACATAAAATCAACATCTATACGCATGCGATATACACTTTCCTTATCTATATGTGATCAAACTCTAATATGGTACATAGACCATACGGCTCATACTGCTGTAATGTACTGGAATTCAGTGTTGTTACTTTTTGCCGCCATTTTCTATGCTCAAATGTTGTTTGTATATATACTAAATAATGTTTGTAAATACCACTCTCACCTTTATGTGTACAAAACGCTCCAATTCGTTTATACAACACATACAATGTATTGATGTATGATCTCCGTTAATGGAGGTTAATAAAGCTATATATATATATATATATATACCATCGACATATTTGCGAGCGTTAATTCGGATTGAGTACCTTTAACCGACTGTTGTGTTCAGCCACCCATTATCACGGCATACAAATAAACGACAATGCGAGAAATACTGTATAATTATAGTTATGGGTCGGCTGTGTTGTGTTACGCTGGCACAGCATTAATTTTGTCAATAATATTAGTCAGTATGGCATTAACACAATTGATCCTTTCATATTATAACCTGAGATCAGTGCTTATAGTTGTGGTATACTGTTCCAAGATAGCGACTGTTGTTTGCACGCAATATGGGGGGTGGGGGGTGGGAGTCACACTGGCAAGAGTTTTTTAAAAACTGTTTTAACTGCCATTTTATGAATGTTTAGAACGTTCTCAAATTTGCCTATATATGATATACTTCCCAGTCCTGCAATCTACTTTCTATTCCACCGGTCAATTCAATTTGTTTAATCTTATCGACCAATAATACATAGATATTAAGATAACATATATTACATTTATGAACATGCATGACTTACATCATAAATTTTCAAATGATACATTATAATATATGAACAGTATTTACAATATAAATAATATACTTGCCTGTTATATGTCATTGCCATTAATCTGATCCGTTTGGTTTAATTCATTAGGTCTTACCATTCAGGTGTAATGCCATACCACGAGAGAGATATTTATTCCTCCAAATATGGGGACCATTATTGTACAATACATGTATATACATATACAAAAGTTAACTTGTGACATATATACACAATATAATTTAATTTGAGAAGGCTCGTTTGAAGTCGATAGTGCGATCTAGTTTCTTATGTGATAATTAAAATATCAGGAGGTCGGATAACTTTCATGAAAGACAGACACAAAACGGAAGCTAATAAAGCCCCGCGTTCCAATGCAGAAACATCTGCTCAACACATTGAGCAACCTTCAAGCATCGGGGCGTTCGTATTACGTAATGTATCATCTGGTGGGAATTTCTGGCCTATACAGACAGCACGGAATTCCATGCTTCTTTGATGATGAATAATGACTGGCAGAAATCCACTGCATTTGACCACCATGTGTGTTAATATCAGTGTCAAGTCGAATAGATCAGCATATCCACCCGGATAGCCGCCTAGTTTTATACTGTTGCTCAATATTTCATGTGTATTATAAGTGTTGGTCGATGTAGCTTGGAATACATTTAACACTGTAAGCAGACGAGTGGACTTGCTAGTAGGAACACCAGAGGCTAAAGGCACGGGCGGCGTTTGTTGCAGAAATATTTATATTTGTCCAAATCGGCATTAACAGAAGGAACACAAAAATATATACAGTTCCGCTCGATGCCAAACATAATCAGCGCGTAGATAGTATATTGTCGTCAAGACGTACCATGTTGTACGTAAACAAGAGACTGCTCGTGTTACAGAAGTTGTGCTTAAGTTTATATAACACAGTGCAATTATATTGGTTAACACACACAAATGATATAAACGCTCTTTATTATTTCCATATCAGGAAAACCTTAACAAATAACGCTCTTTGTGTTTACCATATCCGCACATAAAAAAAACCTAGGAAACGTAACGTTTTTGCTTTCGTTTACACAACAAAAGGGGAAAATGACAATAACATACTGTTTATGCCATATTTCTGATTGACATAAGAACAAAGGCTCTATATTTTTACTAATCCTTCTGTTTATGGCGGTTTTTGACGGATGTGATTATTTTAACAGCATACCCACCACCAACGCCGCCCGTATCTTTAACTTATGTTAATAAATCATACCTATATAGTATATCGAAAATTCGTAATTATATGTTGGATTATGACTATATATGGGCATATCTTGCCTGAAATAAACACAATACAATAGCAGTAATGTTTTTTTTCCCATTTACATACACACACAATATACATCTATTCAATTATATATGACCTGTCAAATGAACAGCGATTTCGTTCTATATTGTTAAATGGCTACGATATACGCTTTAACCTCTACTTATCCACGCATCTATGTACATGTACATTGATTTGCAATGGTGTCGATATACCAAAACCATTGCTAGACACCAAATAATTCTGATCAAATTGGTCGACATAAACTCAAATGTTTTGTATCTCGTAATTTGCTGTACATTTCAGTTTGATAAGGTTTCGAAAATTCAACCATTTCGTGCTTTATATGCAAACTACTTGGCTTCAAATTGAATAGGTGCGAAAAGTGTTGTTCCACATGTAAGTCATATTGTAGCTTGAAAGAAATCGAAGATGGTGCACCGTATTACCACTTATGGTTGCACACCAGGTTGCAGTGAATTATCTCCGAACGCGACCAAATTTACATGGCATGGTCACATGTCACCCCGATAACGATGCCATGAAAATTTTGTAAGCGAATTACTCGCCCCTGAATGTTCAAAAAATATATATTTGCTCTCCATAATGGAGGAAAGTTGCTAATGGAGTAGCCGAAGCGCGCGCGAGGGTGAGATCAGACCAGAGGAGGCGGTACACGTCATATTTAGCAAAGAGTAATAGGAGTCAAATTGTTGAGCAAACAGTTAAGTCAACAATATTTTCAGTGTATATACTGTTGCCACGTCCCTGCAACGGTGTAAGGTACACGATGCTGGTTGATCGCATCCATGACAGGGGGCGACGCACTCTATTTGTCATTGGTCATAACCAATGATTTCATGCAATGCATACATAAGCAGATGTTGAGTATATCGATGGATTATATGCGTGATTTATCACCATAATTACGAATTGTATGTTTTCAGTACGCTTTCATAGTGTTGAACATGAAATCTTGTTTGTCGGTGCCATGAATGTACATTTATATGTGGTGCGCTAATCATTGTTAATGTTAAGTGCTTTTAAAGATGCATTATCCGATTAAGAGCTTTTTAAGATGCATTATCCGATTGAAGAAATATTGTCGTTGTAACTTGGTGATATGGTGACCGTCTGATAAATTAAAATAACTGGGGTAAATATGTATGTATCACATTGTGTCACGCATACATTTGGCGATTTACTACAAAAGCCAAACAGGAGGGAATATCTATCTTGAGCAGTGAGATCGCCTGCCGGCGCGTGTTAGCCCATCCATAACTAATATAATCCGATGGCGCGCCTTAGGGGCGGCGGCAGATATCTCAAATTGTCTCAGCCCATAGTGTGCGCTATATATCTGCCCTGGCGGTTAATAGGAATTATGATTCCCTTCTATATGGCTGTGTTTGTACACACCGTCGGGTGGTACGCCATGGATGGCGGCAAACACTCTGGGTTTAAAATTAATAGGTCAGTATATTGCTATGCAATGTTATAGTCCCTATATATAGTTTGCTGATATTAACATCCACATATGTACATGTACGTACATAGTCACAACTGATCCCGTCTATCTCAAATCGTAAATGTATTATTTTTTTAAATAATTATTGGCATCGCGTATGATCGATACCTGCAGAATATATCCCACTAGGACATTGGTATCCATAGTATTCATGCTGTTGTCGTCATACAAACAAAACAACCACAATCATGCGTGATTAGTTCCACAGATTTGTAGTGAAGTGCTCTAAATTGATGACAAAGTACGACACATACTCTTCGTTAAAATATGCAGTCGAAAATGGCGAATCAAGAAGGATGATCTTGGATTCATCGATGCATGTGGCTGGAAGATATTTTAATTCGGCCGTTTCCGAAAATAAAAATACTGACAGACATAGGGATTACGACATGGTTCAATGGGTGGAGATGAGGATAATGAGAGTATTCTAAAGGAACGGCATATAAATAATATAATTGTGAAATTGCCTCGTAATATTGTGGGATAAGTGGAATTAACTTTTATTTTATATATCTAAAGGAACAGTAACTCCTGCATGCAAACTACGTATGTCCGCGCTGCGTGACATTCGCATAAATTTGGAGACAGCATGGCGTTTATTAAAATAATTCATATGCCGCCTATATGGAGGAAGCTTTTATTTTATGTAATCTTGTGATATATTTCTATAATACCATATGGGCGCACAAAACCTAAATTAAACAGTAAAATATAATATAGACACATAAACAAACTCAAATGTTAATGTCGATGCCTACGTGCACATGTACGTCAGTGAGATATCCCGAATTTAAGTAGTCTTGTTGATTTGCTACGATGCTGGTGGGTATACCACGGAGTTGAAATATGCTGATATGGTAAACTGATTCTGTTAAGAAAATGTACCGTTATTCTTTCGGAACATACATGTTGCAGTGTCTGGATATATATACAATAACGGAACAATTTCTTAACACCAATATTTGTCACTACCAGCACATTGGCAAGTCAGCAGGACCCACCAGCATCAGATCAAATTAGCAGGATAACTTAACCGGGATGGAAAGTGTTTGCCTTGCAATGACTGAACCTTGAAATCAGCTCTATCTCACCTATGACATACATGCACTGTGTCACACTTATAGTAAGGTGGTTACTTTCACCGCTGTGGCCTGCTCCCACAACTATTGACACACACGGAGTTACCATAGCTCACATCCCTGTCGACGCGCCCGTGACTTGACGGGTGTCACCTTGTTGTCTCGATGTCCGTTTCGATATAGATTGGTGTGGGTGTGTATAGATGATGATCGCCGCTCTTCATTGCTATAAATATTCATTTAACACTGGTTCGCCCTGGTTATTTGGTCATGTGGTCTTAGCAGCATCAGTTCGCCATATCAGCAGCATGACAGTTCACCTGATCCCACCAGCATCATAGCAAATTAGCAAGACCATTTAACCAGTGTGTGGTTATTATATCGCACCATCGTTGACTGACTGTTAGCATATTTTAATCTGTTGTGTACACTCGGGCGATTTATATTGGTCCACCGGGAGGTGTCAATTACATTGGCTAATGACCATGAAGTGATAATTTCGTCTGACGCGTGTCTGTTCCCGGGTGTCCCATCGCAGCCGGCATTTCATTAACAAAATTTGTGCATCTATTTACAATGCATAATATATATATTTACATGAATTATATTCAACTATGGTCGTATGGTATATATACATGTACATCAGTATAATAATGTTCATAGTGTTCTCCTGCATTTAACTGTGAAAGACTGAAACCAAAGTTTCAGACAAACTAGGACAATCCGGTGTGTGTGTAATTTAGAAATCAGTTTCCACTCACGGGAAGTATATTAGTTATAAACGCTCTTTATCGACATACAACTTATAATATTTCGATATTTGCCTCCCACAACTCAACAAAATGCAATGTTAAGAAGATAACAGTCCACTGGCATGTATGCTGGAATATGGGAATGAGGACAGACTACCATTGTTCATGGGTCATGTGCTTCCTTTGATCACCCAACTCGGCCTACAATAGTACAGCAAAGTGATTTATAATGATGCCCCTTGGGTATACGACTATCTGGTTGTACCACGAGGCATGATTGTGTTATATTGAGTAAACTCATAGGAATTTGTTCGAGAACAGACAAACACCTATCTGGACTAAGAGCCAGTCTGTTAGTTTTGATGGAAGGTGAATAACTCTATACACTTGTATTTGGTACAATTAACCTCACCACCATAAAGACAGCAATTAGAAACACACAAAACGTCATCCCGTATATATGTTATCTTCGTCATCTACGTTGTATTTGTTAAAATGTTAATGGGAGAGGGGTGGGTGTAAGTTGTTAAAATTTGTGCCCCTATCCCTCTTGTAATATTATATTACAATAAAATATGTTTTAAAAAAAGACACGATATAAGACTTATATATGTATTTGGGGTGGTGAGGTCAATTGTGCGAAATTCCCCTGACTATATATCTCCTAGTTTTTTTTATTGTTATGCATTTTAGTTAAATAAAGTGGGAGTTTTGGGGTAAATATGAGAATCTCTATCAATTAGTGGAAAATCTTCGGCGTGACGTCATCGCATGCGCTAATATTAAACGTGTGTCTTACCAATAATTATGAAGCTGATTTTGTGAGTTAATTATGTGATAAATATAGTTACGATGTACATGTAGGTTGTATACAATGCTATGTATTGGCATCAAGCTAATACTATTCCGAAATTTGCCTTGCCAACACAACATCATGCAATGTTAAAATAGCACATACCAGTCGGGAACATATGATTCAATATAACCATACTGTATTATATTGATGCCCAAAGTAAGGTAGACATATATTTTGCAGAGCTCTCAATTTTGTATTGCATATTCCGAATCGGACGAGTAATCCTGAGTCGAATTTACCGCCTAAACATGTTTTTACCCAGGACTTTCCGCTTTACGGGATACGGAAATATTGCAACTGTTTTTCCCGCCAAATCCAAACCGGCTGATTAAAGAGCAAGATAATGTCGTAGCAGATACGTTGACATACTTTATGTACGTCCCAGTAGTTTGACGGCTATACTATAAATGTAACATGCCCAACGGAGAATGCGTGTCAGTGTGGGTTGAGACTTTAGGAAAATTCCACGAAAATTTTCAAAGGGGGGAAATTCAAACATCGAGATAATTTTTTTTGACGAGTACATCTGATGGCTAGTGTTCACGCGCATCCAGAGGGCGATTTTCTAATTTTCAGATGGAACTGTTTACTCGTGACAACGCTATATATCATAAATATGTATACTTATGTAGTCTATCACTAGCCGATTTTTAGCCCCAAATCCAAACGGGCTAATGTAGGAGCGAGTTTAATGCGGTGGCACGTAAGTCGGTATACTGTAGGTATGCCTCCAAAATTTGACCTCTATAATATAAACGCAACCTGCTCAAGGGAGTGTTTGTGTCGGGTGGGTTCAGATTTGGAAAATTCCACCGAAGATCAAATGGGGAAAATTACTCCGAAAATCATATATTGAGATAAAAACTTTTCGATAAGTGGATGTGATAAGTAGTATCTAAACGCAAGATTAGTACACTTTTTAATGATTTATATTGAACGGTTTAACCCTGGTAGCGTATAACGTTGTAACGGGTGATATATATTACTCAAATTCAAACCCTCTATTCATGACGCAAATTCAAACGGACTTATCAAGAAGCAAGGCAAATGCATGAATATGCTCACCGATATACTATATAGGTATGTCCGCTCTACTGTAAAGTATCCTATTGTCACGATTTGACATGTCCAAAACTCCCCGGACAAAAGTTTTCCTAGGTATCGAATTTCGTCGAAATCCGTCGGTTTTACCCGATTTGACCTTCGAATGCCTTTTTGAAGACCAATGTCAGGTCGGGGGTCACGATTCGACCCGTCCGAAACACTCCCTGGACAAAATTACCCACATTTATCAGATTTCGTCAAAATCCGTCCAGCAGTTTTCCCGGCCATAGCTGACAGACAAACAGACAGACAGAAGTACCAAAATATATATTAAATTTAGAAATGTCAATGCAAGTCCACCATTGGATCGTAAGGCACCAATATGCATTCGCACGAAGGGGAACACACATATACGCATAACACTCACATGGGATGGGATGGAATACCATGGAAGTATATCTGATTCCATAGAATCTGACCTCTAGTTATTATTATTATTATACTTGACACTTTTGTAATCACTATTACTCGAAAAGTACAAGAAGTAGGACACCAAAACTTGGTAAGTAGGTTGGGGTACATGAGTTCTAACCATACGGCCCATAACGATTTTGTCCGCGCTTTCACCGAGGAGTTATCTCCCTTTATTTGAAAAAATGTTATTTTATTATCTCGGAAATTATAAGAAGCAGAGCATCGAAAATTAGACCGTATGCACATCTCAATATGCACTACTGCCCACGGGCATAAAAACTTGTGTCCGCGCTTTCCCTGAAGAGTTACCGCCCATAGTTGGCAAACCTCTATTTTATTGTACTCTGTTGTCCTCCCGTATTATTCCAGATAACTGCATTTGGTTTTTATAGTCGTATTGACCGTTGTCAGCTTAGTCCAAGGAAGAAAATTTGACAGGGTTGGACATATATTGTTACACTGGGTGGGGTGCAAAATTTTCGATTTTTTTTTTTTTATTGACATTTGTCTATTTAAGTATGTAGATTCCCTGAACGAAAACAAATCCATATCGGAAAAGAGTTTTGAAATCCGAGATGAAATGCAAGAGTAACGGGCCCTCAAAGTTTGCAATTTGGGCCCATGTGCTTGTCGTCACATCTCCTCCGAAGATGTCGAACTTTGGATGTCATCTGATACGCCAATGCGTGCGGTCTGAAGAGAGCACGCGATGTGCCAATTTTTGCCAGTGTCGGTTCAGTGTTGTGGGTCAGGGGAGGGGCGGGCCGGGGTACCAATTTTTTAATCTTCTCCGAATCAGATGAAACTTGGAATATAACATCTATACCGCCAACCGATATAGAAACTAAAACAATTTCGAAAATCCATTGAAAAATGACGGAGTTGTGGGCCTTCAAACAATGCAAATTTTGGCCCCATATGCTTGTGTACACAGCTCCTCCGAAGATGTCGAACTTAAGATGTTATCTGATATCGCAGTGCGTGCGGTCTGAAGAGAGCACGCGAAGTGCCAAATTTTGCAAGTGTCGGTTCAGTGTTGTGGGTCAGGGGAGGGGTGGTCCGAGGTAAAAAATTTATTTCGTCCCCGAATCATATGAAACTTGATATATAACATCTACCATACACGTTGATCATAAAACTGAAAACAGATTGTAAATCCGTTAAAAAATGGCGGAGATTTGGGACCTCAAACTTTGAATGTGGGCCCGTATTCTTTCCAATAAACAAAATGTCATTCGTCTCTGAATCAGACAAAATGTATAACAAATAATCAATGTAAGTAGCTGATCACAATACTCAAAACAATTTTTAAATCCATTGAAAAATAACGGAGTTACGGGGTGTCAAAATTCGCATTTTGGGCCGGGTTTGACAATTTCCCAATCCCGTCACCCAATTTCGAGGCAGGGGTGGGGTCAATTCCAATCACTTGAGATCAACCCACACATGTTAAGGGAAAGACATAATCATCCTACTTCATATTTTCCGTCCCTTAACTGCGATTTATTCAGCTCAAGATTTTCCCTATTATTATACTTCCATGGTGTAACCAAGGAAGTATATTGTTTTTCTACTGAGGTCGTTTTCCGTTTATTTCGAAATACTCAGAAACTGATTGCAGTAGGAACGCGAAATCTCTAGCGAATGTAGGCATCGAAGGTTTACTAACTATAATGGTATCAGGATTTCCGCCCAATGTTTCTTGGCGGAGTTATGGCCCTTTTGCGATTATTTTTCATTGTTATTATTATTATTATTATACTTCCATGGTGTAACCAAGGAAGTATATTGTTTTTCTACTGCGGCCGTTTTCTGTTTAATTGGAAATACTCAGACACTAATGGGAGGAGGACCGCGAAATCTCTAGCGAATATAGGCATCTAAGGTCTACTAGAAATAATGGTATCCGGATGTTGGTCCAATATCTTTTGACAGAGTTATGGCCCTTTATCGATAGTTTTTCATTGTTATTATTATTATACTGGACACTTTTGCAACCCTTATTACTCGAAAAGTACCAGGAGTAGCACATTAAAACTTGGCACGTATCTTGGGGTCAAAGAGTTGTATGCCATCGTCGCATAAAGAATATTGTCCGCGTTTTCCCCGAGGAGTTATCTCCCTTTATCTGAAAAAATGTCATTTTATTATCTCGGAAATTATAAGGAGCAGAGCATCGAAAATTGGACCGTATGCACACATCGATATGCCCTACTGCCCACGGGCATCAAAACTTGTGTCCGCGCTTTCCCTGAGGAGTTACCGCCCATAGTTGGCAAACCTCTATTTGATTGTACTCTGTTGTCCTCTTGTATCATTCCAGATAACTGCATGTGGTTTTCATAGTCGTGTTGACAGTTGTCAGTTTAGTCAGAGAAGGAAAATTTGACAGGGTCGGACATATATTTTGACACTGGGGTGGGGGCCAACATTTTCGCAAAATAAAATTTTGATTGACATTCATCTATTTAAGTTTATGTATTTCCCGAACGAAAACAAACCCATACCGGAAAGGATTTTTGAAATCCGAGAAGAAATGCAAGAGTTACGGGCCCTCAAAGTTTGCAATTTGGGCCCATGTGCTTGTGTACACATCTCCTCCGAAGATATCGAACATAGGATGACATCTGACACGCCAACGTGTGCGGACGGAAGGGGGCACGCGGTGGGCCAAATTTTGCCAGTTTCGCTTCATTAGTGTGGGTCTGGGGAGGGGTGGTCCGTGGTACCAATTTTTAAATTCTTCTCGGAATCAGATGAAACTTGAAATATATCATCTGCAACATCAGCCGATCTAGAAACTGAAAGAATTTCGAAAATCCATCGAAAACTGAAATAATTGCAGGCCGTCAAACTTTGCAATTTTGGGCCCATGTGCTTGTGACCACATCTCCTCCGAAGATATCGAACATACGATGTCATCTGAAATGCAAATGTGTGCGGACTGAAGAGGGCACGCGTTGGGCCAAATTTTGACAGTGTCGGCTCATTATTGTGGGTCTGGGGAGGGGTGGTCCGTGGTACCAATTTTTTATTCTTCTCCGAATCAGATGAAACTTGGAATATAACATCTGCAACATCAGCCGATCTCGAAGCTGAAAACAGATCGTAAATCCGTTGGAAAATGGCGGAGATTTTAGCCGTCAAGTTTGAATTTGGGCCCATATGCTTTCCAATAATCAAAGTGTTATCCGTCTCCAAATCAGATGAAATTTACACTATGCAATCTATGTCAGCAGCAACTCACAAAACTGGAAACAATTTTAAAATCCGTTGGAAATTAACGGAGTTACAGGGCCTCAAACTTAGCATTTTGTACCAGGGGTTGATGTTTTCCCAATCCCGTCACCCAATTTCGAGACAGGGGTGGGGTCACGTCCAAACACTTGAGATCAACCTACACATGTTAGGACAACATATAATCACCATACTTCATATTTTCCGTCCATAAACTGCGATTCTTTCCACTCATGATTGTTCCTATTATTATACTTCCATGGTGTAACCAAGGAAGTATATTGTTTTTCTACTGCGGCCGTTTTCTGTTTAATTGGAAATACTCAGACACTAATGGGAGGAGGACCGCGAAATCTCTAGCGAATATAGGCATCTAAGGTCTACTAGAAATAATGGTATCCGGATGTTGGTCCAATATCTTTTGACAGAGTTATGGCCCTTTATCGATAGTTTTTCATTGTTATTATTATTATACTGGACACTTTTGCAACCCTTATTACTCGAAAAGTACCAGGAGTAGCACATTAAAACTTGGCACGTATCTTGGGGTCAAAGAGTTGTATGCCATCGTCGCATAAAGAATATTGTCCGCGTTTTCCCCGAGGAGTTATCTCCCTTTATCTGAAAAAATGTCATTTTATTATCTCGGAAATTATAAGGAGCAGAGCATCGAAAATTGGACCGTATGCACACATCGATATGCCCTACTGCCCACGGGCATCAAAACTTGTGTCCGCGCTTTCCCTGAGGAGTTACCGCCCATAGTTGGCAAACCTCTATTTGATTGTACTCTGTTGTCCTCTTGTATCATTCCAGATAACTGCATGTGGTTTTCATAGTCGTGTTGACAGTTGTCAGTTTAGTCAGAGAAGGAAAATTTGACAGGGTCGGACATATATTTTGACACTGGGGTGGGGGCCAACATTTTCGCAAAATAAAATTTTGATTGACATTCATCTATTTAAGTTTATGTATTTCCCGAACGAAAACAAACCCATACCGGAAAGGATTTTTGAAATCCGAGAAGAAATGCAAGAGTTACGGGCCCTCAAAGTTTGCAATTTGGGCCCATGTGCTTGTGTACACATCTCCTCCGAAGATATCGAACATAGGATGACATCTGACACGCCAACGTGTGCGGACGGAAGGGGGCACGCGGTGGGCCAAATTTTGCCAGTTTCGCTTCATTAGTGTGGGTCTGGGGAGGGGTGGTCCGTGGTACCAATTTTTAATTCTTCTCGGAATCAGATGAAACTTGAAATATATCATCTGCAACATCAGCCGATCTAGAAACTGAAAGAATTTCGAAAATCCATCGAAAACTGAAATAATTGCAGGCCGTCAAACTTTGCAATTTTGGGCCCATGTGCTTGTGACCACATCTCCTCCGAAGATATCGAACATACGATGTCATCTGAAATGCAAATGTGTGCGGACTGAAGAGGGCACGCGTTGGGCCAAATTTTGACAGTGTCGGCTCATTATTGTGGGTCTGGGGAGGGGTGGTCCGTGGTACCAATTTTTTATTCTTCTCCGAATCAGATGAAACTTGGAATATAACATCTGCAACATCAGCCGATCTCGAAGCTGAAAACAGATCGTAAATCCGTTGGAAAATGGCGGAGATTTTAGCCGTCAAGTTTGAATTTGGGCCCATATGCTTTCCAATAATCAAAGTGTTATCCGTCTCCAAATCAGATGAAATTTACACTATGCAATCTATGTCAGCAGCAACTCACAAAACTGGAAACAATTTTAAAATCCGTTGGAAATTAACGGAGTTACAGGGCCTCAAACTTAGCATTTTGTACCAGGGGTTGATGTTTTCCCAATCCCGTCACCCAATTTCGAGACAGGGGTGGGGTCACGTCCAAACACTTGAGATCAACCTACACATGTTAGGACAACATATAATCACCATACTTCATATTTTCCGTCCATAAACTGCGATTCTTTCCACTCATGATTGTTCCTATTATTATACTTCCATGGTGTAACCAAGGAAGTATATTGTTTTTCTACTGCGGCCGTTTTCTGTTTAATTGGAAATACTCAGACACTAATGGGAGGAGGACCGCGAAATCTCTAGCGAATATAGGCATCTAAGGTCTACTAGAAATAATGGTATCCGGATGTTGGTCCAATATCTTTTGACAGAGTTATGGCCCTTTATCGATAGTTTTTCATTGTTATTATTATTATACTGGACACTTTTGCAACCCTTATTACTCGAAAAGTACCAGGAGTAGCACATTAAAACTTGGCACGTATCTTGGGGTCAAAGAGTTGTATGCCATCGTCGCATAAAGAATATTGTCCGCGTTTTCCCCGAGGAGTTA